>JAQFYM010000673.1:0-53386 GCA_034694785.1 Agrenia bidenticulata | reverse complement strand
TTGTATTGTATTGTATATTTATTCATTCAGACCTTATTATCATGAGATACAGATCCATTTTATAAGTGGTAAGTGGGTTATTATTTCCGAATCTTGGTAACTTTATGCAATTATCATTCCCATATTTATAGCTTCAAATGTATGAATAAAACATTAAAAAAGAAGGTAGGTAATTGTTTTTCTAGGTTGTAGGTTGTACGGGGTTGCTGGTGAATAAAGAATAGAAAATAAGGCTGGGAATATAAATCATCTTTTACAAAATTGCGAAATGACTAGAGATATATTTTCTTTGTGAAGTTTTAATTTGAGGGTATGGCCAGCAAACTCATAGTCTGAGATCATGATCAGAATGGTACACAAGATTCTGTATTCCATATCAAAACGATTTTTGCAGGTTTACATTTATGAGACTTGGACAATAATACATAATACATGTAGTAGACACGCCTTATGCAAAAAAACACAAAGAATTTGCTAATACTATCTAGGCTTGTTTTGGCAGGGAACAAATAGTAGTTGGACAATATGTACTTCATATAGTAGAATGAAACTTAAAACGCACATATCACGATTTCTGATTGAAACCTTGGGATTCTTTAATAATTATCTTGCAGTTCTATAACCTTTTAAACATTTCGTAATCTCTGCATTTCTCTGTCTGTCATCCCATTTTTGACTGTGCGGCTGTGATATATTGGATGCCGTTCGAAACTGGACACTTTCAGTATTACTTTAAATGTTTCTTGGATGAGTTATCGGTGCGATATAAAGCAATAAAGTCTTTTTTTAAAGTCTGAGAAATATAAGAATAACAACAATGATAACTTTCTTCAATAATTTATTGTAATTAAAATTGTAATTGTTGAATAGCTCAGCAGAACAGAGCCTAGAAGTTTAGAAGCATGTACCTGTATTAAGGCAACTGCACTACAAACTGCAAATCAATCCATGTTCCACAGATCCCAATGCTCAAAAATATTACTATGAGAGATCAAATAGTGTAACCCGCAGGTTGTAAAGTAATGGTTATCCGCAACCGGCAACCTAGCTGAGCTGGCCAGAATAGATAAAAAAACAAGGCCATTAATAATTTGTTATTAGTCAGCTGAGGATTACACGCTGCGATTCCCAACCTTAAAAATTTAAAATTATTAATTAAATTGATATTTTTACGCTATTTGTTAAAAGTTTATTAGCCTCTAGAATGGCAATGTAGTTTTGCTGTAGTCATCGATCCAGAACAGTTAAGGCTTTCTGGTGTTCCTAAAGTGTTTAAAATTAGTTACTAAAAAATGATGTTCGTTTGGGAGTGGGTGAGACGAAAACAATTATGACTTGGTCGTGGTGTGACATTTTCCCTTCAAGTCAGGAGTTGGAATGATTGCTGTGGACATTTGATATAGTTTAAAATGAGATATTATTATGAGACCTTGGGTGAGGCATAAGGTCAATTGGACTAATAACCTTTTCCTGTGTTTTGGATCCACACTACTTGCGCATCATTACGAATCAAATAGGAGGAGAACATCGTGTATGCTGACATTATTATTCTAGATTATTTCCCCTTTTCTCATCACTATTTGCATTTTCATCATACTGCATACAAAGGCTGAACTACATAGATTCCAAACTTGAAATAAAAATTTAGAAAATTCTACTCAACATGAGCTAAAGATGTATTTGTTTTCGATTGATGAATTATAATTAAAATCGATTAATCTACTAATCATATAAGATTCACATACAAAAACTGGAAAGAACAATATCAAATGATTTACTAGGTAATTATGGACATTTCTGTTTGGTTTATTTCAGTCGGTCTGGTCCTAGCATTATGTTTGCTGAACTTGTTGAACCCACAAATTCCTTCCATAAGATGTGAAGGACTTCATATAAAAGAGCCTAGCATTTCTCATCCATTTACCGGTGACACGGTGACAACTCTCCAACTTTTTATTTCAGTTTTGCTTGTTCCAATTGTTCAGGTAATATTATTCACAAGTCAAAATATATTCTTCTTTTTTCATTTGTAAAACTCAACTAAAAAAAATTCATTGATAGATCATTGGAACGGAATGGTTTTACAATCGGGATAATCCATATACTATCAATCCTAATGAGTCTAGCAGGTGGAAACGGACATTGTTGCGGGCTTCTAGGTGGCTAAGGGTAAGTTGGGTTTATCAGAACTTTAACCTAAAGGAGAATTAAGAAGAGAAATCTAACTTGATTAATTGGTCCATTAACACCAAGTTACTAATTTAAAGAGGCTATAGACTATAGCCTATAGTACTTGATCTGAAAGGTGAATATTTTAATTAAAGTGTGAATGGTTTGTTCACAGGACTACATCTACGGACTTGTTGTCGTTGCATTATTAAATGACATTGGAAAGACTACACTGAACTCCCCAAGACCTCATTGGATTGACAGTTGTAAACCTAACTTTACTAAGGAAGCCTGCCAATTTGGGTACATAATTTAAATTTTCTTTAGTGCATGCGAACCCCACATCTAAAGATGAAATTTTCGAACGTTTAATTACCATAAGGGAAATCTTGAGACTGAACAATTCTATGTAGTCCTATTTAGTTCATTATATCCTTGAATCATTTAAGTTTCATCCAGCAAGTTTTTTTTAAACCTGAATCCTAATCTCATAAAAACTGCACGTGGAGGTTGAAGGATTTGGGTTTTATATCAAATTGTCAATTTCTCAATGATGTAAAAACAAAACTCTTAAACTCTCTGAGACTCTCGAGTCCATCGAGACTCGAGACGGCGCCCATACAGATTAGATTTGGTCTAACTACTACTATCTAGGCATAACAATAATAATATTATTATATTTTCTGTCTCCCAGTTGGGTGCACAACTACGAGTGTACGAATACTGAAATCTCCCGATGGAGATTAGCAGATGCCAGGAAGTCGTTCCCTTCAGGCCATTCAGCTTTAAGTTTTTATGCTGCATTTTTCATGGTGGTAAGGCATGCATATATAATATAAAAGGTCCTTAATTCCTGTCATTTCAACTCGTTTCCTTAACTAATCTTTGTGAGCAAAAAAACCGAAATGTTGGTAATCTTTATTTTACTGTCACCTCGAATCTGCAGTTGTACCAGAACCGGAGGGTGAACAAAAGGATCGTGGGGACCGTTTTTCTACTCTGGCTTCATTCAGCTTGGTTTGCGTATGCAATATTCTGTTGCCTATCTCGGGTAGCTGATCATCGACACCATCCGATTGACGTAACTTTTGGAGGACTTCTTGGTGCCCTTGGGGGGATTCTCACCGTAAGTAGCTAGGATTATTTTATTATTTCACAAATTATTTAAACCATTAATTAGCATAAATGGGTTGGGATTAAAATTTGTCCCTAAATCTTTAGGCTCAGGTTCTATGTGGTGGATTCGGAAAGCCCTTGAGCATCGGCTCTTACCAGAATAAAGTCGTTTCCGGAGCAAACGGCTCAGCAACGATTCTCGATGGATTTCCGAACAACACAGTCCTCCCCCCGGGGTTGAATGGGGGCACTAGACATGCGGATGGCAAACGACCCTCGTTGCGACGATTGTTGTCAACACAGTCGACTATGACACAAATGAGCGATATTGCGGAGGATCGAGAGTTGGACAATTTATAGTCAAATTATCTTATCAGCTAGCTATGGCGGTGTTTTGTATACTATATAAAAATAGTATTTAAATTGATTGTAGAATTAGCTTTTTATTAATTTGAGAGGAAAGTATAGGAGCAAAGTTGAGGTTGACATTAAATGCTTTAATCCAAGCTTGTATTAATCATAGCTTTAAAACTGTTTTCTCCCCTATTTTATTTCAATAAACGATTCAGGAAATAAAAATGCAAATTTTCTTAGTGGCTGCAAGTAGTTTTTGATTAATGTCTAATATGTGTGTATCTAACTATTATTACGAAGATCTCAGAAAGCGTAAATAATTCACCTTATTCATAGAAACTAAGAACAACTAAGGGACTAAGAATTAGCTGTAAATTAAAAACAGTATTTAATAAAATAAAATAAAACAACCTTTGATAATCTACTAACGAAACAGTACGATTTAATAAGTTGATGCATTTTTTCAATCCCACTTTTTAGAGCATAATTAAAAATTAAATTTGTCATCTTCATTGTTATTTTTATTTTTGATATTAATAATTTTCAAAACACTTGAAGATCATCCTGCCCACACCATCGAGAATCGAGCATTTAGCTTGAACAGAGAAAAAGCGGAAAGTTGTTGACCACTGAATTGGGATTGTCACAGTCTCCCATGTGAGTCGTTATTTACAATTAGGGAAATTGATTACTTTATTTTTACTGACTGATTTCATGGTGTATATTTTTTAAGCTGATAAACAATAGCCATAATAAATTTTTAAGCATGGCTGAGAGGGAAAAGAAATTAACTGTCGCCACAAATAGTCGAGGGGATTCGGTGAGTTTTTCAGAGAGTATTATTCGAGGTCGAGACCGCTGTCAAAGGAAACAACCATGGTTTAGAGCTATGCCAGTTCGACGAGTTATTCCAACAATGTATCGAGGACTTTATTCATCCACACATTTGCAGCCCTTTCAGCTCGTCAGTCTTGGGAAAACCCTGCTGGGATTTTTGAAGCAGCAGATTGACATGCCTTTCACGGGTAAGTAAAAATATATGTTTCACATATTTTTGAAATAAAGTAAATTCATTAAATTAGCGATTGATTTTATTTTTGCTTTTGCTTCAAAAAGTTGGAGATTGGCATCACCAGAATTATTTACAGATTTTTGATGCAATATTTGGTCGACTTTTGACAATGAAATTTGTGGCAGGAGAGGGTTTCCAGGAATTATTGGACTCTGTTTGGGATTTACATAACAATGGTATGTCCTTTATCCTGTTTAATACTTGCTGATTCATTCAATTTTTCATGATAAAAAAGTTATTACTAATTTGTACGATCAATTATTATTCGTCCTTTTTAGGAACAATTGATTTCAGTAAAACTACAATTCCTGAAAAATTGGTCCAAATCTGCCCGCTAAGACTGGAACAAGTATTACAGGCCTGCTTCACTTCATCAGAGACATCAAACATTGATTCCTACGATGTATCTTCCTCAGCTCCTTTAATCCCATTGTGTAAAAGAAGCCCTGAAAACTTCCTCAAGGTTATGGAGTTCTTGCAAGAAAAGTTTTGCACATCCACTGATCCTGTAATTCGACGGATGACTATTAATTTCGCCTGCAATTTCGTCGAACTGCTTAAATCTAAATTAGGCAATGATTATTATTCCCTGTATCCTTCATCGTTTCAGCCCTTGCTGTATTTTATGTGCACACTGTGTTTAAAAAATAACGCAGACGACGAGAACCTATTCGGAAATTCCTTTGTAATAGACGAAGTGTTAAGTTTATTAGATAACCTTTATTATCAAAGTGAATTAATGAAATCAGATATCTCAACTGTCACATTTATGCTTTACACTGTATCCAAAGTGTTGAGGATTTTGTCAGAAAGGAAATCCTCTGAGATGATTCAATATCACCGATGGCCGTGGTTAAAACGAGTTTTGAAAACCACCGAGTTCGCTCAAAGTTTCGATAGCTCCCTACTGATTAATAAATTGTCATGAATCCAATCCCACAGTTTTGGTAGTTCTCTCCTTTATTTCATCATTATAACGTAACTGATAATATTCCATATAATAGTGTTTCATTTTTATAAGTTATTTTTAACCAGAATTAAGTGGTAGGTATAGGTTGTGTATGTAATCGGTTTTATCTTATCATTAAATGCCGATATTACTAGGATGCGTAAAGGAGTCACTGCTTTTATCATTGGTTCATAGTTAGGACAAGGGGAGGGGGTAAAAATTTCGAAACGCTTTTAAATTTACCATCATTGATGTAACGCTGTAGAGGATAAATGAAAAGTGTGACAGTTGCTGGCAGTTTTTATACACCGTAGGTAATAAATTTCAACAGATCGGAGGATACTAACTAACTCAGAGTTATGTAGATCAATAATTTCATCCAATCTGGATATGGATGTTCATTGCTAGTGTGCTAGCCAAGAAGAAGTGGTAATTGGTTTCCTGGTGTTTTCTGATGAGGTGTTTGATGATTTCCTGTGGTAATAAAGGTCTTCTTATATCGTTAAGTTATATCAATTAGGTATATGGCAGTACCAGCATAAAATTTAGTATTTTTTTTAAATAACTTACTTACATTTTACATAGCATTGTTATATTCATCACCGGTGTGGGCAATGTTTTTTTATCAATTTACGATTGATCCTTATATGATGAGAAAACTTGCATCTCTACAGTAACAATTTATTATTGTTAGCATTTAACTAAACTGCAATGTATCGATGAAGGTACAAAGTTTGACGGAAATCGACTGTCGCAGAATATGTTTCCATTTTTTCATGCGTCGATGTATCTACAGTTTATAATAATTTATCATTTAACACATTTCCCCACTGTTTCATACTTAACTCAATCACACATTAAAACATTATGTACATTGTATCCACCACTCACTAAATTATTGAAATTCAAGTTGAAACATTGAAAAAATTGTCAAGAAATTTCAGAGTAGTACAATTTTGTTTAAAATATCGCTTAAATTAAATTACTCCATATTATTCCTTATAATAGACAATTCAAAGCTTCAAGTACTGCGATTCGAAATTATATAAGTTTGTCTTATTATTCAAATTATGTTAATACCAGCTTGTATGTTAATTTCAATAGCCAAACTAGTTCTTAAAAAAAATTAGTTTTTAAAATTTTTAAATGTCACAATTTGCAGTTGAATCAGCGCTTTTAGATTTACCCTGGAGAGTTTTGAATAAACAAACTGCATTAGTTCAGATATTATGTAAGGATCATATTGACTGACCAATGCTTAATGGCAGTGAAAAATGTATTAGAAAGGAAGTTGCAAAGCCAGACATCTTTTTAGAAAACATTAACTTTAAATTTCTTTGTCTTACCGATCACTATTTAACAATTCCTATCAGCAGCCACAAACCTTCAACCATATGCATATTACAGAAACATTATTACCACTAGGAACCTCTAATTCTTATCAATTCCATACTGATATCCTGGAAGAAGAAAAGACTCTTATTGATGTTGGATACGATATTTCTTTGAGATGACATTCAACTTCAACCCCTTCCTATTCAATTTAAAATACCAATGCATCTTCAACTTTTATAATCAATACGTGTAGAATAAAATACAGTTCAACCCAAGAAGCACCAGCATCCGACATTAAGATATAGTTATCACATCCAACTCTGAAAGCCACACTAATTAGATGATGGATTATGATGACGTCTTATCTTTTAAATATCACTTACATACCACCACCGACACCTCTCTTATCCCTTATTCCCCCCCCTCTCTCTCTCTTAAGCTTTAATCATCAATTAACCTCAAACTGGTCTCTCGTTAATACACGCCTAGCTACATAGGCTAGCATCCGCTGCAATAATACAATGTATGTTATCATGTACAGAATTTAGGTAAGTTACATTCACAATGTCTACTATATAATAGGGCTTTTAAAATTTTAATCTACTACTTTTAGCCTAGTTAACTTAGTGAATCGTAGTTTACCTTTTAACCTTTCAATTTTCATCAACTGACCCAGCAAGTAGTTAGATATCATTTTATAATTTTGTTATTGGTTGTTCAGGCGTGGTTTATTGATTCTCTTTATAATAGCACCGGTAATAGTCACCTCGACCCATTACTAATCGAGAGTGATGAGCCTCTTATAAGGTAGATTTAATAGATAAGGATTTTTTGAGACTCTTCTCACGTAGTAGCTATCCACCAAAGGGAAGTTTCAAAATTCAATACAAGCTATAGTCCATAATAATCCATTTACAGAGCTAGGTTTTGAAGACGAGAAAAACTTATTTAAAATTTGATCAAAGTTCAAGTGGATACAGTTGCTTGAGTAATCTAGTAAGTGCTTTTATTAATTTGTGATCAATTATAATGCAAAGTTAAGAATGTGCCCGTTTATATCTGAATCTGAATGCTTTTTAACTCTGAATGCTTAGCATAGACTAAAAACTTACATCATACGATATGAACAAAGGAAAATGAAAGCTTTGACAGGGTCAAGACATTTCAACACTTTCAATTCGACTGTTCAATGCTCCACTTATGCCACAAATTCATTCGCTTAAGAAATAACAAAGTATTTTATATCACCTTGTGCGTCAACCATAACTGTAACATAGGATGACAACATTAACAACATAGCGTTGATGATAACCGTAATTCCAACATTTCCAACAGTCTTTAGCACCTCGGGTAATGCCGACCTGCCTATGACCATGGCAGTCATGACTTTCCAGCTTCTTAGGAGGAGATTAATACACAACTCACATTTCACCCAGTGCCCCTTTTAATAGTTTCATTCATATTATCTCTTAAATCTTATATACTAGTTGGTGCAGTAACAATATTTTTCTTCCTAGTTGACTTGTTCCTTAGTAACTTGGTGAAATGGCAGGGCCGTTTTGGATTTGCATAATTGGCTTTCTCTGAGGTGTACTAAATGAAGAATGGAGGTAGATTTTGGATTTATAATTCAGTTTCATATACAGTCAGAGGTGAGCTTTAAGGCTTTATCGATGAACTCACTTTCCCATACATAAGACCCTCTCCTACCCCTTTCTCCTGATAGTGGTAATCATGGTGGTTTTTGTCATTCCTGAGATTATCATTTACAGAAAATTTTGATTATTTGTTTTTTCAAACACCCACACTTGCTACTAATCTTCGGAGTTAAAGAATTGAATTTTACCATGGCAGTATGCACTCTGAAAATTGATTCTGAAAGTAAAATCTAGTTCCCTTTGTTGGGTCAAAATGCAACGTTTTTGTTGATTAGTTCTTATTAATCAAAATCAACTCCAAGAGGTACTTAAGGATTTACGTTTGTAGTCATAGTCTCTGACTTGCTATAAATGATGAGTGCATTGTCTAGAAAATCGGCAAAATCCAAATGACATTGTTTGATTAAGGAGTGGCTGTTATACTGTTAATTAGTTTGGAGATTTTTTAAAACCAGCGTTTTTCTCCATGGTCTCATATTCAGACTGATATTTTGGCAGTGTGTGACGATGACGAAAAATCTCCCTACCTGTACTCCTTAGTTTACAAATATCAGGTGTGTCCTTATGATTATTACAATTTAACGGCAGATCCTTAACTTTAATTACTCTTTGACGAGTTGGAGGTTCTGAATTTTAAATAATTCAATAGCGCTATTGAACACAAATGAAAACTTTCATTCCATGAAAACTTGAGAACAATTTTCCATTCTGTGGGGGGTTAGATGTCGAACGGATACCACGGACTGTGGGTAAGTAAATAGTAACAACGGTTCTGATGTTGGCAGCTGCCGAATAAAACATGGAATTCAGGGGTTACAGTCCTGTTGTGGAGCTACACGTTCCCTTTACATCAGTTTATTAATTTTATAATAGCCGTCACCATTTTTTTAAATTCAATCGATTATATTTTTCTACCAACTCCGAGCTTTTTGTAACAACCGTACATATTTCTGGCTTCTAATTCAGTAGTACACAGCGTTGCTAAATAAATTCAAAAAAACTTCCATGTCCAGCTTCGTTTAAAACATTCAATGTGTACGAATGCACGGAACTGAAATTACAGAGAATAATTATAATAAAGCAATTACTAAAGCTGTCGTTTCTTTGTCATGACTATCCAACCCTCAGGAATTCTAGCTTGTAATGCTGAGGAAGTATGTATAGAGTGTAAGAGTAAAATTAAAGCTAACGTCAAATGGCCGGTTGTAACGATTTCAGTATTTTAAACTCAATAGATATCGATACAAAGGTGGGTTATACAAATAATTAAATAACTAATCAATACAAAATAATAATGAACTAAACAAACTGGAGTATAATATTTGATTATTTTAGTAGTGGACCTTCACACATTAAATGCAGGATTTAACTGAACATACGTCGCATTGACTTCCAACAATCAACCCATTTTCTGGACCTTGCTCTAACCACTAAATCCTTTCCATGATTGCTCCAAAAAAGGCGTTCATACACACGTTCTTACTATTAGGTACTCATCGCTACATTGTCACTTCTACCCATTATAAATTATCTTAATTTGGACAATCACTACACTACAGTCCATACAACTCTAAAATTTCTCAAGTAATTCATTCGCCGCTGCCATTTAATTTAGTATACAGCTACTTTAAGGTTACATTTTTTTTCAGGCTTGCTGACGACGCAAATAGGGAAATCACTTCAATAAAGGAAGAACTATTTTTCTTGATGATCATCAAAGGTAAACTCTGAATGGCATTTCAGCACCTTCCGATTCAAACAAATTTTCAATCAATGACGCAGCCAAAAGTACCACGAGCCAGCGTTTCAAGTATTGCCACTTCCAATCCTCTCGACAATTCAAAACTTAACGTTCGGGTTCCAACTTTTCTATTCTTTTCAAACCTTAGTTGCTACTCGTCCTTAACTGCTTCTACAGTACAATATTAAGTGATATTATCGGTACCAATTGAATCACATATATATTACTAACATACAAGCATCCCTTGGCATGCATTTGAAATAAATCAGTACTTATATCCTTACACAATAGACTCTCTGATAATCTGAACTGACAATTAATCCTAACCTAATATTTTACAGTACTCAGGATGACCTAGCAAAGATTTGCAACGTAATAAATATATTATGGTAATAAGGTAATTAAATTATAGGGTTTTGCATGTTCAATGTTACTACTGGTTTGATTAAATACGCTGAGCCTTTCATAACAATAGTAAACATGCATCCCTTTCTATTTTTGCGATGAGTCAAATTATGAAACTCCTTTACCACACGGAAACTAAGTTTCTCGTATCCTAAAGTACTCAGTTAATGATTTACTAAACACTTAAAATGTATCATATTTTTATATTCTATAATCAAACAATGATTGAACAACGGGCTTTTCCGACGACGAAGAGTCTAAAGATAAGTGATGGATCTAGTATCGCATAAGAATATTTTCTAACATGTTTTGATGATCCACCAACTAGTTTTCTTTAAATTTTTAGCCTGTAGTTCCACAGTTGATTGAATGAAAAAAATGGCTAGATTTGGTCTACCCGATTATATTCTAATTATTCTTTAGGATATTTGGGCGGGTCACGTTCTGACGGCGTTGTTGTGGCAGTGGATACGGGGGGAGGAGGAATATCCGATGTGGCACTCGAAGGTCCTGCCCCACTTCTCCCTTCTTCCTTCATTTTATCTACGTAGTCTGCGAAAATGTCTCTGAAACGAGACCATGACTTCTCAGGAATGGTGATGGCATTCCGGAAGTTCGTCTTGACCTGAAATACATTCAAAACATTATCAACACAAGTTCAAGGGCACATTCAACCACACGCTCTTCCAACAGGCAAAGTACCCTTCACCTAACACCTTCAGCTCCACTCTCCTACTACTTAAAACAGTCACAGAGAGATAATAAGACGAACACGCAGAGATTAGAATTTAAACCAGAAGCACCACCAACAAACAAGAGAAGGAAAAGCCAGGTTCAGAATAAATTATGCAAATTCTTGTTTTATATGAATGTCGGATGAGCTGTGAGGAAAGAATGCAGATACAAAAAATGAAGCAGAAGGGCATTTAAAATAATGGAAAAGCGATGCTACGTGTGCAATGCACGCAATGTGTCTGATCAATCATGCTCGAGAGGGATTGATATGAAAATAGAGTTTATAACAAACAAATCAAACACAAGATCTCGTCACTTACTTCGGATACCCTCATGAAAACACCCCGATTATTTTGTCCGATGTCAAAATAGAATATCTTGTTATCCACACGAATATGTCGTCCTTCAGGCAACTCTCCACGAAAGCCCCCATCCTCTGTCCCAAATTCTTCAAGAAGATCTGTTAATGCATCTCGAAATTCGATCATTCCTTGAGCAGGAATTGCAATCTGCGACCGAGGACCGCCACGCGAAATGGTTTGAGAAACCCTCAAAAACCGACCTCGAGTATTTTCCTAAAATTATCAAAGAAAGATATACATACATACTACTCCACAATACTATTTCTGAAATAGTTAATTATTTGAATGAAATAATGAAATACAATAAAGGAGCTCATACCTTAAGGTCAAGATAGTATCTTCTATTCGCTTTGACCATAACCTCGGACTTAAGTTTTCCATCCTCAGGAACATTTTCAGGATTTGGAGGACCAAGAGAAGCGTAGAAATCACTGAAAGATGATAGATGATCACGAAACTCCGCCGCAGTAGAGAGGGCCAAGTAGATTTGACTTCTTCGACCATCTGCTCCAATTTCCGCAACTTTAATAAATCGCCCCCGCGGGTTCTCCTTCACATCCAGGTAAAATCTTTTGGACTGGATCTGGAGCATCTTACTCGACAGCTCCTGTTCTTCTCCTTGACCTAATCCCCATAACCAAGCATGTTCATCAGACTCCTCTCCTTCTCTTCCTTGATACATTACTAATTACACAATCCCAAACCAACGTTCCGAAAAACTATTTCTTAGTAACAATCCCGTATTTCAACCCATTATAAAACACTTTCCAACACTTTGAAACTCTCATACTAACATCTGAGAGTACGGGAGCTCTGGAGCTCCACACTTTCCAGAAAATGCCGACACCGGAACAATTTCTAATCTTTTAGTCCCAAAACCACATTAACCCTCCCTAGAATCAATCCATCTCAACAGAACAACAATCCCAAAAATATATTCGTAACCACTGAAACAAAACAACTTCACCACCACTGATCGTAGGTTAACTAAAGTGCATTAAATACCACGCTACCTGATCATCCTGCTGCATCGAACTGAACCAACCCTTCTTCTTCGAGTACAAAACTATTCATTTCATTCAACCAACCTCTTTCTGTATATCATACCTAGCATTCTAAGACTAAGACTTCTCAAACAGCCTCTTTGCATGTCTACGACTGTCAAATATTTACCATACTTTCAGCCAGTTCGAGTTTTATTTCCCCTTCCCACTGGCATATTTTTTTGTACGCATCTTACGCAAAAGTCCCTAAAAAATCCTACTCTATAAGATATGAATATCATGAACAAATCTTAACTCACAGTCACAGCATAGTAGAGCAGAGAAATGAACCAATTCTCAATTAAATCTTATTGTGCTCAAAAAGCTTCAGCACACAGATACTCTAAAGGATTTTTTTACAATTAAAAACCCACACCACGCTCCATCTCTTTCAAGTATCGATCTTATAAACAGATACACCACAAAAAATACAGATTTTAACAATAATCCGGATTATGATCTTCTTCCATTCCGAAAATACTCCGGTTGACAACCACATGGAAGTGAAGACCTTACAAAGCCACCGTTGCACGGACTGATTACCCATATCCAAATTTACAAAGATGCCATTCAATCTCTCACATCCCTCCGCTAGTAAATCATTTCAATATCAAATCCATCCTGTGTGATAAGTAAATCCAATAAAACTGCCACAGCACCCTTTTGAATCTCAAATCAAATCAAAACTTCCATTCTAAGAGCATTCTCCCAAGCCGAAGGAATAATCAGGATAGCATCGCATACCTTTGAAAAGTTCAAACTTGAGGGATTGGTATGCATGGATATTAAAAATGTATGGTGTGTGTGGTACATATGTGTGCAAACCAAATACAAATATTTCAGTTGCATGAGACTTCCTTGTTAAGTCTTCCTCTACAGAAGAGGTAGATAGCTACATTTAATACGCACATACACCAGAGCAGAAGAAGGGCTTATTGTTCAAAGAAGTTAGTTCGACCTTGCAGGTCATTAAACCTGAACCACGTGCCATTGTAGAATCATCCCAAGCGCTTCTCTACAACCAACAAATCTCACTCCAGCCCAACCTGAACATAATTCTTGATCAAGAAGAATTCAAACTCAAGCCACACAACCCCTTCCGCGGACCCATCCCACTTTTTACTATTAACTACAATCTTAGAGAACATACGCACTTTATTACGCGTACTACTATTACAATGTACAAAACATCCGGACACATTTCATACCATAACCCCTTAGCATCTCATTCTCAAGTAGGACTATTGCATTGTAAAAAACCAAACTGATCATATCACATAGCCTCGATTCATACTTTTTCCTTCATCATAAAAATACCACCACATCTTCTCCACTTAAAAGCCATCCCCCTTGGATTCATTCAGTGGAGCTGGTAGTGTCGGGATGGAATATAATACCTGCAACGCCTGTAATAAACGTCCTATAATTCAATCCTACATCCAAACTCATTTCTACTTGTTCCAATAGTTTAACATATCTATATTAAATTTAATCCACCTTGCTCATACATATCCACTAAGTTAAAAGTCCGATAACATACCAATAGAAAATTTAAACTGGCAGAGGATTACCAGATGGATTCCTTGTCATCTCTCTTACATACATATTGAGAATTTATCTCACTCTCATCCTCATCTTCAACCCTTTAAAAAATCCAGAAAGAGTTCGTTCCTATCCGAATCTAACCCAACGTGGCGATATTATAAGAATAAAAAAGCTCAAATGAAGCAACACTGCACATAAATCCTAATGCCTCTAAACTAAATCTCTCATTGAAGTGAGAGTTATTTCATTCATTCCTTCTCCTTATAACAAGAACGTGTACTCTTGTCAATACAACCCAAAACCCAACGAAACGATCTCTTCCAATTCATTACTTTAAAATGATAAGCGGAAGTTCACATTCAACATTGTCAACGAATTTCCACTATCTACCCAAAAACAAACCCAAGGCTGTATACAACTTGTGCGTAACCGTAAAAGGTCTCATTCCAATTCATTAATGAGACCAACCCTAAAACCCAGGGCAGCAATACTCTAGTCTTACTTAACTCTAGTTAAAATAAACTCAGTAATGCATAATAACAATCAAGAAACCCGGAACCCAACTATCAAGTATTCTTATCATAGAAGCTCAGTTCACTCATCTACAAGATTCAAGAACCTGGAATACTAACAGATAATGGACCACCGCCACATCTAAAAACCAACCCCCTGCACGCTCCTTGATAGACCAACTTATACATACTTACTGGCTACTATGTACATAATAGGCAAGTAAGTTAAGATGGATTACGTCACTCTTAATCATCACAATAGTATCAAAAGTAGCGATCCTATAAAGTAACTAAGAGCATTGCATGCAGATACAAAAGTGCCCACCACCAACTAACATCACCGGCTTTCTATCAACTTGCGTGGGTGAAACATCAACATTTAACACGATAGTAAAACATCGTGTACTTAATCGTATCCTCATATTCACAAAGACCTCAGACTTCAGCTGCCTAGCCTCTCCATCCCATTGACTCATCTAGCTTTACTTCATGGCATTCTCAGAATTGTGACTAACCCTTCCCGCACATTTCCGGAACTTTGTTTTAAACACTATTTCAAATAATGGAATGCGTACTTTCCATAATTTTACATATACAGTTACAATTTATCATCGAAATTCTAATCTTGTTTAAAAACAGTGTTTTGGTTAGTGTAAAAATATTATTTAAACAATTATTTTTGAAATTAAAAACAAATAGACATAAAATTTTCATACCCCAGACAGTAGGAACGGGGAAACCTTCATCTCCCACGGCATATTCAAAATCTTCCATTTCACCGACAGTACTAAATTCCTCGTCAACTTGGTAGTAAGACATTACGATGCTTTCCTTTCACTCAACTTTCTCCAAGATTTTTGTTTCACGGTTTTATTAATTGAACGAGTATTGCTATTTTATTACTATTATCACCCCCTTAACTTTCAAGGCTTTTTTAAAGCTAGTTCAAAAATTGAATTTGCGGTGATTGAAAAAAAACATAAAACTGCATTAATATCTCAAGAGCTGCCTTGGTGTACTAAATCCCAGTAATAACAGTAATAAATACTTCTAGCTACTCTCCAAACTATTTTATTAAACAATTTAAAAAACTAAAACTTCCTCCTCTTATATACTCATTGCACTTTAACCGTGAAAATTGAAATGCTGAAACTTACTGTACACGAAGTTTTAATTTGTACTAACCATGATCACAGACAATAAAAAAGTATAAAATATTATAATAAATATATGAAGCACTTTCCGAGTTGAACCTCCAACCTTGCCTAACCCATTCTAAATAGTCCGAGTTATTCCTCAAACAGTGAAATAAATAAAGGAACAAGAGAGGAGCCGAAGAAAGTCAGGAGAGAGAATGTTCTTTGATGATGATGATGCGGATTGAATCCACCACGGGAAATTAGAATGAGTACACACACGAAATATAATTTACAATAATTTCATACTACACTCTCCTATAGATACTACTACTAAACTGCACATAGTGATGATACACACTAAGAATCCAAGAACATCTATCTCTCACAAAGTACAAATCCATTATACTTTGCAGTACTCTTCAGGCACTCATATAAAACATTATATGATGACTCTCTCATATCCACTCTCAACTCTCCAACTACAAATACAAGTCTCTCTGTCCTCCTATAACCACAGTAAATAATCATTTACTCCACCGCACTACTTTTCCAATCTACTATAGGCTCAACTACAGAGGGGCTGCTGACTAACAACTAATGACTAAATGACTAATAACCCAGAGAGCTGTAGTAAAATAGAAACAATTTACCCCCTTCCGTCCACAAATAAAACACAAGCTCAAAATAATCAAAGGCTCCTTCAACCACACTACTTCTTGACTCGGAAAGATTTCAAATTATATTATTGATTGATATGGATATTGAAAAAAGTTGTATGTATGTAGATGCAGTACTTTTAGTGCGTGTATCACTTCAAAAGTTCCATGGGGAAAACGAGGCCAGAGGCACAGGACAGAAAAGCGTGAGGACGGTAATGGTAAGTGGTAATGAATTCCTTGATAGTCGCTAGTGTTCAATGTGAGGATAAAATGGACAATGTAAATGTCTTGATGAGCACAATCTTGAACTAGTTACCCCTTTAATAATATTTTTACATTATCTACTATGATAGACGTGTGGGTCGGTTGGTGCATTTTTTTCTATTCTCGCCAACTGAACTTGCAAAAATTTAGACGAGATGATGACATCATATAATATCTCCTTTTACCGTCACCATCACACGTCCAATAATAACACATAATATGTACATATACACATTGCCTATTCCAGTCCCTCCTTTCAAAAATATACAAGGAAATTAAGCGTGGAACGTGGACAACTACTGAATCTACTCACTCAGGCATCAGACTATGCAATTCTCATCCTACTCATTATTGTTTTTGACTTTTTCCGTATTTAGAACAGTTCCCACGCGATCGTTGGGTCGTCCTATCCAAAAGTGTGTATATCCTGCTCTTGAACCCTTTTTTCAAAGCAAATACCCATAAATTATTTATTTTTGATACTAGACAAAGATAAACTTACAAATTAGTCATTCTATTCTAACCTAAAGATTTAATTTATCTTCAATCAAAAAAAATCTCTCGAGTATTCTTTAAGAACATTCCATCGTGTGAAGTCATATTACCTAAGCGTTGATTTTCGGCATACATGGACATGGAATTTCACACATCTCGCTTAACTCTCTAGCTCTCAATCACAATTTGATCACCCAGACTCAAGATCAATGTCTCATCTTCATTCCAATCTCATGCCTCATAAAAGTACCCAAGAAATACAATTTCTGTGAGACATATTTCACCTATTCCCTCGCTCAATTCCCTAAACAATGAAACCCCCCTGTCTCTGTAATAAAATAATATCTTCTCATAATTGGAATGTGATTGTTACTCCATACCCCTTCGAGGTAGGTACAACAAAACTAAATCATGACTTCCGCTCCTATTATTCACCACAACTAAAGCTCTATCTACCTCTCAATTTTTAACGCAAAAAAATACTTGTAGCTACGTGCATAAAATACTTATATATAGTCCCTGTATCATATCATCTTAATCCCTCTTGTACTGCTAATCCTCTCAAGACTATGATACATGATTAAGGAGAACCTCTTCCACCTCAATTCTAAAACTCATTCAATTTTTTCCTTCTTAATGAACTTAATTACCTCCAAATTCCATCTCTGATAGCAGTTAGATAGATAGGACTGACATTAACAAGCCCATCATATCATATTATTAAGGATCAAAATTTATAAGCTCACACTGTGCACTGGTATTCTACATTCAATGCAATTAACAATGGTCTGCATAGTTTTGAGATACTCACTCTCTAGCAGCCCTTTCACACAGTGAATCTACCACAAAAAGTCCAAGATGACGTTCGTCATCCCCATTCGTCACTCCTACTTCCTGTCCATATTTATAAAAAATATTCTGCACCATATTTTCATACAAACTTAATTTTACACAAAATGCACACTGAGAGCAAGAAATATTGAAATCATGAATGGGAGACCTCATCCTCCACTCACTCAAGCTTCCAACAACTAGTTTTCCTAAAGATGAATGAATGTGCCAAACCCGTAATAGAATCCCATAGCACCAATACAACAAGAAACAAACATAGTGCTTTACACTTACACACACACACACTCACACACACATACAAACTACAAGAATGGAATGAATGGATGAATCATCTCCTTTAGCAAACATCCTATTGTAAGTAAACAACTCATAATGTGCACTCTTCGAATGCCTCAGCAAAAAATAACAATTACAAGTGAGTTGGTGCAATTGCGAGTCAAATATTTTAAAATATTTTAATAGACAAACATCCAGCTAGAAAACAAAACTCCCATTTCTCTACATAACCTAGCAATCATTCATTTCCAGTTATTTAAGTCATTTTTAGTCACCCTTAATAGATTTTTCTCCGTACAACCTAACCAAAATTCTACCACGCCCATTCAATAGGGATTGTAAATTTTGTTGGTTCGAACTTTCAACCTAATTTTTAGAAAAGAGCTTGAGAGAATTTATACACAAAAATAGATTTCAGGTGAGCCTAAATTAATCTATTTTACATGATAATCACAAATGAAAATAAAAAAACTTTAAGTTAGAATTAATTATTAAATTCAACTCTTAATTTTGATTCGAAGTCAAGGATTACTGCAGAGTGCTTGGGACTTTGCTCTCTATGATTATGTTATGAAATATGGAAATCATATGATTAGACACTACTTAATTTTTTCCCATCAGTTACAAATTTATATAAATCATACAATAAGTGATACTGACAAAAATGGTATATGCTTAACAGCTTGTACATGGGTCAGTATCCGTAAGTAGGGGATAACTTTGAATCCTTTGAGGTAGGTAGATAACTCGATCTCCTGTACTCTGATGATAAATTCTCTCAAGTGTCAAGCCACATCAATAAAATTTCATCACATCCATTCTCCAAGTTTAGAAGCTAAACAATAATTACATCTATTAACATATGGCCACATCTAGTACTCCGCATTCAGTTCACTTTTAAAGCTGGACTGTTCAATCGTTACATGGTTACATAACAGGTCGAATAATGTTAAACTCCAGTTATTCTCAAGTACACTTTAAACTCTTACTTGAAAGTCAAAAAACCGTTTTTAGGAACATGAATGTGATTAAATGATTAACAACTTGACGAATGACCATGACCTTCCTTTCTCCAACGAACATTAACATTTACTCCGTACTTGAGTGCACATTTTTGGTTTATCCTACAATTTGAATGAATTAATCCCTTGGTCGATATGTCATTTTTAAACAATCCTTGAATTATTAACGATTTAAAATATTTATGAAGTTCTCCCTCAGATAAAATTGAAATCTAAGCAGGAAAAATAATTTCATTACTTTCATTAGCTTACGACTCTGCTTGGTCTTAAAAACTTTATGATTACGTAAATTCCTGCCTACAGATAAATATACAACTTGTTCATTTCACGAATTCAGTGAAAAAAGAGAAAATTCAGAGAAGTCGGGATATCAGAACTTCAGAAGATAAAACAGAAAAAATGGTACGGCCCAGAAAGGATATTCTCTGACATTTTCATCCAAACTGCATAGATAAGTACAAGTAGCGGATTCCCAGGTTGCAGGTGTAAAACAGCATTCTTTCTCATACATTACACAGAGATTTCCATTCTACTTTTTATCACTCTAATCGACAAGATAAAGCGTCAGATCTGTGCGTGCAGCTTTATATCTGTAAACAATATATGCAAGAAAGAGGAGAGAAATTGATCCTCACACATTAAGTACAAAAATCAATTGAAAACAAGAATTAGCTTAATTAAAACCATGCCTAAGAAATCGTTATCTAAGGCGACCCCTATACTTCAAAATCCTTTCTTCCAAAATATTTGAATTTACTCGTCTCAAAGAAAGCTTTTTTATTCATGACACTACACTCCCTACTTACACATATTAGTCCCAATCCTTCGCTTTCTCCATCTGTTTAAGAATTCAACTTAAAAAAATAACTACTAAAGTTAAACCAAAGTACCTAACATCCAACTGTCATCGATGGAATGTAAATACATTATTTTCATTTTTAAATCAACTGTCAAGAGAATTCTAGAGATCAGCAACTCTAACTCTAGTAAGTCTATTCAAAGATTACAAATCTTAAGATGTTAGGCGTAACACGTAAGAGAACAGAAGCGAATTCCCCTCTGATGAATCACCTACATTCCAATAAACTACTTCCAAGAAAATCCAAACCTACCTGTATCCATCATTGCTAACACTCAAATCAGTCCCTTATTGCAACCTGTCAAGACTCAACTCTTCATATATACTAGAATTTACAATCTCTTGCTAGAACCACATTCTTAGACACAACAGATGACAGAAGAATCTTTCAGCTCCTGTAAGTCCTAAACAAAAAGTTCAGAACTCTTTCTATTAAATACCAAAGGAATTGGTCTCAAGTATTACATTGCCGATTTACACCAACAGAATTAGGCATTTAGAAAATACATACAATAATCAAATAATTGATTAGTAATTACCATCTTCCACGAATCCTCTCTAAGTCCAAAACCTTTCTATCAATATCAATCCGGATAAAAAATACCAGACAGGAACCAGCGGTAGCTATTCAATAGTACTCATTTTTGATCTAAAATACTTCATACCTTCATGCATATGACAGTTGTGAAAGGGGAAAGATTGCTTCCTAGAATTGCATTGTTACTTTCATTTATCCGACGCCGTCTACAGAGCTAATCCACACAAATTACAAATTAAGGGATCAGGCAACAGTTGGAAACCCTATCTTCCAAACTAAGGCTCCCTAGTGTCCGTGAAAATAATTATTTCCCCCCAATTACCTTTCATCTGATTCTGACTGACTGACTATATATAGGAAGCCTACTTCTTTTTATTGCTTCCTCAAATTCCATTTTAAAACTTCTAAACCCTTTTTCTCTGCAGATTGCGTATACATGGAGACCCACCCGGCTGGATTTGTATCCTTAACGCCAGCCGGTTTTCGCAAATTTTACAGGACAATTAAGTGCTTGGCAGAACACTGGCGTCTTTATTCCAAGTATGAAACCCTACCTACCCAAAGTTAAACGGTTCAGCTTAAATATAATTTACCCACCACTTGCCAGCAGCCTACAGGGTAAAGGTTCCTACAACATATCTAATTGCTAAATTTCAAAAACTCCAACCACCAATCACCAGTACATGAAGAGTAAGAATGTAAAAATGAGAAAAACTTCTTTATCAGATGGAGTCAGCCCTATAATTGAGCATGCCAGTGTCAATAAAAAAAATCCCAATTAAATTGCAAAAACTGCACTGCAACCTGCAAGTTGCAACTGCATACAATTGACACGGAAATCGGACTCTTTGATCGCTCAACTCCACTCTGAGTCTGAATAATCATCTATCGACATATTCGACATCCTCTTCCGGCGGATTGGGATGCAGCAGTAGGAGTAACAGATGCCGATGATGTCGTTTCAAACCACTCGTCAATAATTATTCATACATATCATTCGTCCTCAATCCTCATAACATTCCTAACAAGAAACGCTTACTGACAGCCATCAGTTAGTCTTAAAGTAACTATAGCCCATGCCATCTGAGTTCTCAACGTGCATACAATTTGCAAGACCTTCACTACTCAGTCCCTAAGGATACTATAGCATTGCAATCGAATTTGCACCACCGTTTCATTTCCATGCATTCTTCCATACACCCTCCGCACCAGCTGACTGGTTATAAATGTGCATGCAATCGTGCAACACGGATTCCATCTAAAGGGGTAACCCATGATTAGCCTAGGCTTTTAGACACACACCATCCATGCATATAATAGACACAGAGTTGCTTAACTCTAAACACTAATCTTAACGAGTTAAACCTCCAAGAAAGAAACCCTTTCGTATAGAATCCATCTGTCTACATTGATACATACATACATACAGACACGATTTCATAGAACATACACCGCCACAAAAATGTCTAGACTTGTTTATTGTGCACAATCAACCTGTTGAAATAAATTGCAACACCATTGCATACCATCCCGTGCAGTTTAATGCAACTATCTATATGCCTACAATACAATTACTAATACTACTTGGCACCACCACCATCACTTCTTTCTCAGCTTCTCTAGACAGTGAGAAAGGTCTATTCATAATGTAATATCATTCTTAGCTGATTATAAAAAGACTACACAGAGATTCTTGTTCACCCCCCCCCCCCCACTGTAGCATTGAAGGATAGCAAAGAAACTAAAGAAACAACGCGTCCTATAATATTTTCATACCGTTTTTGTCTAAAAATATACGATCACTACCAGACAAAGTCATAACTGCTGAACCGCATAAACTTACCAACTACTACTAGTTACAATTTGACGCATTCCAAAATTTACGATTTCTATATTTTTATTAATACTTATAAATGTTAATCCAGCACCGGAAACGTCAATTTACCATTTACCTAACTCCCCATTTCCAAAGCAAAGTTGAAAATAGCTACTACAGGGAAATCAAGACTATGGTCTATCACAGTTCTCAGTTGATCATAAAGATTTAAGAGCTTTGCCAAACCCATCAAATTAAAAAAATGCATTTGAAAAATCAAGAAATTGGCTAAACCATGCTCGTTTGCAATAGTATTCTCTACCCTCGGTCTATCTCACACTTACATCACTCATCTAATACCTATGTACTTGCAGTACCGTAAACAACATAAAAGATCAAGTTCACACGAGAACTATATAGTTGAAGAATTGTGAATGAAAAGTCTGAAAAAAACTCAGCTCCCACCAATTAGAAGGTTACAGAGCACAGAAAAATTTAGATTACAAATACGATAGACCAAAGCCATTAACACAACATACATAAGGGTCATGGGAACTTCCGCTAACATCCTTTCTCGTCTTAAGCTTTTAATGAAAGTGTCACTGATCTTCCTTGTTGAGAGCCGTGTCCATGTCCAACCCTATAAACCGTCTAATACAATCTAACTATTACGATCTTGTTCAACGGGATAGGAACAACGAAACTCGGGAAAAGTAATTCCAAAATATCATCTCATCAATGACAATTACATTGTAATTACCAACTTTAAATGTATATAATAATATTTATCTCGGGTTAACAAGGGAGACTAATAATTGCAATAAAAAATAAAAACTCTGGCATTAGCCAAGATTAAGAGATAATAATTCATTTTATAATATCGTCTTCTCTAATCCTCTAGATATTCCATAGTTTTAGTTCTTATCACAAGATAACTACTACAGGATCGGTCGTTGCTCTATGTCTGCGGTGCTCCTGAATCAAGAAAAGTTTTAAAGTAACCTTTGTATACACAGACACATTCTACCAATGTTACTAATGAGCCTCAATCAGATATCAGATCCAAGACCCTTACGGCCTTATATAATCCTCAAAACTTAAATTAATCAACTTATCAAGTTATCAACTCTAGGATGAGCTCACTAGAAATTTCAGACATCAAAAGAAAGCACTTTTGTATGTCTCTCGGTTTTTTTTATCACTCCGATAGCCAATAAGGCAATAGTTCTTTTCAAGTCTTCCACTAAATACTCTTTTGGTCCAAGCTCGAGGGAATAAATTTAAATACATTGATCTCACTCAAAACTAATACCCTTCCATACAAACATACTGCATATTATACAACCCATAACCCATCAGTTAGCAGTAATATCAATCAAATCAACTAATCCTTATTTAATAGTAGAACCCTTCTAAGTGTATAACTCTCTAAACGTCTCCAAGTAAAGGCTGGAAATGTCTAAAAGTCCGACAGGCTTAATTGAGCTTCTCTTTAATTAAATTCATATAGCTTTTCTCACCAGCCCAGACTACATGACTACACATGCAAAGACTATTAACACTCTACGGAGAGATTTGCTTCACTATCCTGTAACAGCTTCTAACTCATAATAGGCTATCATCAATATCATCATGATCCTCATCGACCATTCATCGTAGAACCCCCGACTAACTAACTTCCTCTAATTCACACTAACATATAAGCGTATGCAATTTTCAATTGTAAAACACAAACCTTGATATTTATTACTTCATTAATGAGTGATAGTGTCTCCTATAAAAAAACTTAAAGTATGTTCATTGCACTAAAAACCATACCTACAGACTCATAATAATATCCTCTCGGATCATAAAAGAATTTATAGGAATATTAGGAATAATATAAATACCAATTACAACCTCCAATTTTCTATGTTAATGTTACAAGAATAAAGTCCCCTCAATTGTTATACGGTTTGTGCAGATTTGTTCCTAGTGTTACATGAAACATTTCATACAAATATAAATAATCAGCTTGTCTTGACTTTTTTATTAATTTTTTCTCCCCTGTTAGTATAAACTTGAGGGAGCTTTTGTACAGCTATTTTCATCTATTCGCTCCGCTTCTATGCACACACAAAAGGTGCAAAATCGAGAGTCCAGACATTTTTTTGCTACATCCGCCGCAAGCAATAAAAATGATGTGCTATTTCTTGGTTTTATACTCAAATTATCCCATACTACACAGCACCGTCTTGGATACATTGGGCATATATATATATATTCCATCATTATTCTTGTAATTTTTTTTACAATAAGCTACTACTACTCGCAAAGTCGCAAGTACAACCCTCCAACGCAATTATTCTGATTTACTACGAGGTGGCAATAATACAATTTCTTACAATATTCTACATTATGAATTATGACCATCACCGAAGTTTATCTTTCTCCGTCTATATTTCAAAGCCAAGCCAAGACATTGAAACCGACAGGGACCTGCATTGATGCTTAAAGGCTTAAAATATTTAAAAAAAACTCTTTAAAATCTCTTTAAGCCTCCTTCGCCCGAAACGTATGAAATTTGAAGTTAAAAAAAATCATATTTCTATCTTAATAGTCTAATAGATTCCGCCTTCCAGTCTGATAGGAACTTAAAACAAACTTTAATAAATTATTATTTATGATAGTAATTTAATTTCCAAATCCAATGGAATTTTACGCTTTAAATGTTTTAGCATCTCATCTACTAGTTTGTAACTGCTTAGTAGTCCATCGTTAAGCTATTTACAAAATTGGACAGATTACAACTCAAAACTCAAATCAAAATATAAAAATATCTTCCTTTTATTTATTGTTTCCCAACTTTTGAAAAAGGATGAAAAAAATGAGTACAAATGCAAATGAACATAAGAACGCAATTGGTTGTGTGTTATTACATCAAGACTTAAACAGAGTAATATAGCAGTGCAGGGTGTAAAATAAAAAAGTTATCAACTCTGGTGGTCGTTGAACGGAAATCATCCTCTAGAATTCTAGATTCGAGTTCTACAATCCAGACCCAGACACATGCAACGAATTTTTACCATTTCCTAACAGTTAACAGACCGTCAGGAGTCATTCATGCATGACACTTGATACATGGACGTTGAAAGACAAAGAATGTATACCATGCAGAACCTCGAAAGCGTCAGCGTCACTATATATGCCATTCCTCACACTAGTAGTTCTGGTCCAGATGAAAAAAATAACATTGTGATAATATAATACTACTGCAATGCATAATAACTCACCTCCAACATCAAAATATCTCAAACTAAGTTAGTTTTTCCTTAATTCAAGCGACATTTCCGTTTTAAATCCTCACACAAGTTCACTTGTTGTAAAATAGGGGAAACTACCGTTTTTTTCATCCACAGCAAATGAATAAGACTTGGTTCCTAAGTTCACAATTAAGAATAAGATGACTACATCAAAAATGCAAGATTCCTATTCTCGCCACACACATTGTCTATTGTTAAGATCGTATCCGAATATGTATTATAATTTAGTATCATCACTATCTACAAGTGGGTTGGACAGGACATATCATTCTAAAGATCATCATCTTCATCCCACATGGATCAACCCATGCTAAAAAATATAGAGATACATAAACTGAATGAGTCCATATTTCTACAATCTTTCTTCTGCAAACCATTTCTTACAGAATCAATTAAACAACATAATTTTATGTAATTACAGCCCACCACACTTCCCACTCGAAAAAACTACAAAGTTTACTACAACTACTGCCAAGCTACCCACTTAGTTTTGCAGTATATTGTAGTTTACAACTTTCTCCATTATATCTTATGGAGGAAAGTCATTACATGGGAAGGAAACGTATTCTGTAAGTCAATTACTATTTTACGCCTGGCACTAGTGGCACTTACAACTAAAGCAATTAATTGTCCAAATGTCAACACATTTTAGGCATTTGATGGAACTTACTATCAGCACTAGATACCTCGAGAATAAATATTAAATTACGAACGGTGAAAGCATTAAATAATTCATGCGGCAAACCTCTCCATCCTACCTTTAAAAAACACTGACTGCTGAAGGTTTCGAAACTTCATTGTAAAATTTATAACGAAATTGGACAAATGTTTTATACTTACTCCAAGCAACTTAAATACCTACAAATCATCCATACAACAAGACTCAGGACAGTTAATCTCCAGTTTAATATCTGTAAGAACTGAGTAACTCAGTCTGTCCTGTACCAACATAATAACATTCTACAAAAATAGGCTATGATATGAGGGTCTAGTAGAAAGGCTTGTTGGAGTATATGTATCTTCAAAACACAATACAGGAGCAACTCAAGAGCCTGCCTTTCAGAATATTTTTGAGATGACCCTGGTGGTGGTGGTGCTTCAGACTACTGCTTCGTCCATAATAATATCATAGAATCGTTATTAGTTAGCTAGTATTTAGCATCAGTGTGTAGTTTCCATGTATGTATGCATATGCATAGTTCTTGTTCTAAGGAAAGATTATAGCTAAACCACAATCTACATTGCAAATTACATAGTATGTTATTGTTAACCAAGTTAGTTAGTTTACGAGGAGTATTCGAGTTTCGAGTATACCAAAATATCTCGTGTAACTTCATGTGTTGGATGAATGAGAATTTACGACACTTCTGGTTCTGACACCCTTTTTTGCAACAAACTCTGAATTCAGCTGTTTCTTCATCCAAAGAGGCATGTTTCTCTCTCTTTACGTTTCTCACAGCTTCAGAATCAGAACAATATCCACAATATGCAACAAAACAAAAGTTATCCTGGGTCCAGCAATTCCCTTTTCTATTCAAAGGCTTTATGTTGCGAAAAAATTGCACACATATGGCACACATCCCAAATCAAAGAGAATGCAAAGAGATTTAGCAACGTAATCCTATTCATTTCATTTATCGAAGGGCAGATGGTTAAGGGTATTTTTTCAAGGGTTCTTTGAGACTCCTTTGTTCAGCTTGGAATAGAATCTGACGCGTAGTTCAATTTAATGTGTTCTAACCTGCCCCCACTACTACCCTTAAATTATGAGTCTGAGTACTGGTTGGAACGTTGGTTTGGTTTGTGTTTTGCACATTTGGTGTTGGCCAGACATTTTCAAAATGAATATTTTAAGGAAAATATATAAGAAGTAGCACCTACCTGCGGTTCGACGACTCGTAGGCCGTTCATCGCCACTATCTCCGTCGGACATGATAATATAGTTTAGTTATTTAATTGAATTTCAGTTCTTTAGCTTTAATTAATTTTCCGAAGATAAGCTGTATACGCTCAAAGATTTTCCTCTCGATTGTATTTTGGGATTGACCAAGATCGAACACTTCTACTCAAAACAATGTCTTTTAAAATATCGAAAGCCTCAGGAAACAGGTACAGAAATACCACAAATAACGATTTCCAGAAGACGTTTCAATCTGATTTCAATAGATAATAGATCACAGGAGGAATTGTTTCCTCATTCGGCTGGTTTCCACAAATATAGCACCAAATAATTATGGATAAATCACTTTGATCACCCGAACACGAATGACCTTTTCAATATCTTCCTTTACGAAGGCTAAACTCTGGAGCGGAAATGTAACTGACGAGTTATTTACATCTTCCTGCTCCCCATATTCCGTTTCAATCACCCGAGAAAGATTCCAAACCAAAATCTGACCATCCAGGTCACCACGGGATTAGTCGCTGGTAGAGGGTTTAGTGACTGCTTTGTTAAAATTCCTCTTCACCCAAGTACGCATTCTTGATTCTTGACCCTTAAACCAGTCGTGCAGCTCGCTCGTCGGTTCGATTCTTAATTCTTCTATACAAAAAAATCAACATATAAGATACAATTAAATAAATATGAGGTCATAGTCATAAGCGTCTTAAAAGAACAGATACCGTGCAGTAAAATGTTAACTTATCTTTCCCAACAATTCAACTTACCGTTTTGAAATTAGGTCAACGTTCACAGTTATATCAACTCCCTCGAAAATTTGATCCTCAAGTTGATCTCCACTTCCCAAGTTGTGATTTGCATATGCTCAACGCCTCGATCTCGAAACCATGCAGGGTTGGACTATTCCAGATCCAAAGGTCAAACAAGGAAAGACGAAGGGTCCTTCAACAATCTCAATCCAAATCTTCCAATCCAAGTGTATCTTGTTTCAATTCAACCCCCACAAAAGAGAAGGGAGCGAAAGACCCACGGACGGTGGTGGTTATTATTATTATGCTAGTATGTTGTATGTAGTAGTAGTATGTCCAACAATGTGTGCATGTAAAATGTCTTATTCTTGATTATTCTTAGAGAGCACACAATTAACCATCAAACTCGAAGAATGTCTCAAGGAACAAGTCCCAACGCAATGTTGATTGTTGATGACTTCTTCTCTCTCTCTTATCCAGCACAATTTGGCAACAATAACAATAACAATTCCAAAAACCTCAATCAATTTCCTTGCTCCTCTCTCAGATTAACTGATTTCCGCACAACAAATACTGAACAGCGGGTAGTAGATCCCGAAGAAAGCTACAAATCTTGATCCCTACACCCTATCGATATCGATAAGCCCAACTGATCAGGCAATAAAAGTCAAATGACTCCTTCCACTTCTTCTCAACTTATTCATCTACAAGCAACTCAATCAATAAAAGTTGTAAGACCCTTCAACTCAAGCCTATCTCTATACCCACGACAATCATCAACTATAGAGACAGACTTGACTAACAGACTCAGCCCTCGAGCCCTCAAAGCCTCCAAGGCAAAGGAAACCCCCACTGATGATGTTTCAAAGACTTTTTCAAATATATATGTCTACCCCCATGTAGTCAATTAATTAACCCTTGGAATCTATTCCCTATTAAATCTTGTTTCAAAATATTTCAAATACTACTAATAAAGATATCAACGAAAAAAGGCCTGGCCTATCTGGCCAAGAAGGTCTTTTAATATTTAGTTTGACTCTTGTATCAAAGGCAGTGTTGAGTGTGAAAAGAGTTGAATTGCTTCTTCCCAAGTACTGAAACGATATCAACTCCTCTCCCAATGTTTCTGACTCTGCTCTGGGATATTTTTTTCCTGATTTTTGAAAACGATTCTTTGGGGAAGAAGGTGAACGAGCTCTCGAGTGTTCTCCTAATATCTTCTGTGTGTATCCTCTTGCTTCTTGGACTAGTCGTAGTGTGCAGGGATGATGGATATAATATTACTGTATCTTCTCTGGTGTGTATAATAATAATAAATATTATACATTTAGCAGTAGCTGAGAAGCAATTTAGAGAGCAGACAGGATACAATAGGAGAGAGAGAGAGAGGTCTGTACACAGACACAGACCAGACAGAAGGTGTGGAGTCAAAATACAGCGACCCACTCTCGGGGGGAAAAAATTTATTAGTCGGCTACGCCTCGCCAACAAATTCCAAGAGGTGCAGGGCCGTAGTCCCCTCCAGCTATGGCCCCTTCCATCCACCAATCTAACAAAGACCCCTTCGGAAACAATCATTGGACAAAGTTCAGGAAAGCGCCCCCCCGGGTGGCACACTCCCGACTCTGCCTTTCCAGCTATTCTCGAATCTATGAAAACTACTTTCCCATGAGATGAAAGATGCAGATGTACGAACGCTGGAAGCGTTTCTTTCTTGAGGGCTTGGAAACTACAGAGCTTTTCTCTAGGGTCAATGGGAGTCATCATCTTGGATTACTTGGAGCTTGAGATTTATTTTTTCCCCAAATTATTCAGACATTGCAAAAAGATTGCAAGGGGAAGCTGGAAAAGTTAGAAATTCGCAGGAAAATAGGCGATTTTCTAGCGGATTTGCTCAGGGGATGAGTGGAGACAGGTGAATTAGGGCTCTCCACCCTGTCGGGACACCATCTCTTGCTGTTGAACGCAAATAGTTTTGCAAAAATTTTTGCAAATCCTCCTAGATACAACATACAAGGTTCCGCTGGATCTCAGATCTCATGTTAGTATTAAACACCCAGCCTGCATCAATTCTCTGCAGATTTCTCCTACCAATACGCTATGTATGTAGGTGATACACTTTTCGCAATAACGAGATCAGCAATGGAATTGATCTGGATGAATGGACACAAATGGACAATGTATTTGTAGTGGCAGCAAATTGGAAACATGAATCTGGGCTTATAGTTTCCGTTATGTTAAATTTCCTATGTCATTTCTTCCTTTGAAGTTTGACGAAATCATTATCCAATCCCAATCTGAGCATTTGATGTTGGACAAGTTCGTGAAAAATTGTTTATAGATGTCCAGAGGATTGGAAACGCTATTTTTTTGCAAATTATTTTCATTGGGACATGGAACATGAAATGCATGAAAATATTTTGAAGGGAGACTAGTTTTTGGAATATTCCAACTTCCGAAAACTTCCAACCCTCCCTCCATCTCTAGCTCTCTTCTGGGTTGGTTTAATCGGAAATTGAACTACAGGAGGGAGGAAGTGCATGGAGATTGAATATTTGATCTAGTTTGATATGCTCATCAATTCTTATAGACATTAGACATGCGATTATAATTTTTTATTATTTATATCATATATGAACTCACTTCCTTTACCCTATTGGATTTTTATTAGCCGGATGACACTTATGAAATTGGGAGAGTAATAATACCAATAATTGCTGGATTAAGTTTGATAGAATAGCTTGCTAAAGAATCCCATCTCGACGGCACGACAAATATGTCTACAAAATTTGTTTGCAGACAAATATGACGGGTGAGATTTATGTCTCGCGGACATAAGCATCTCCCTTGGTGACCAAAATCGCATGTACGTATCATTATTTATGATCTTATCAACAACAGAATCAAAAATCCCCTCAGGACATTTCCTTAATGAAAAATATTCAGACAATACTGATACTGCCCTTTTGTAAAATATTCACAATTCGTATTTAAGATCAAGATATAAAGGTGAATTGAGAATCACTATACTATAAGCCAATGGATTCTCGAAAGAGCAAGCCTAAATCACCACCAGCGGAGGTTACACGGGAAGATTTATTTTCGGAATATAGCGAAAATGACAACGACTCCAACCAGCCAAGAGACAGCGAGTACTTGATTCTCCAGCGTCGGCCACCGCTACCGTCTCTGGTGAAGAAATCTAAGAAAGTCCTTCAGGCTCTGAATAAACTTGATCTGCACCAACAAGAACGAGACCTTCTCAATTTTTCATTTCAATCTAGAGAAAACCCAAGCCCATTCAAAGATTCCTGCTGTGCGTCTTTCAATTATGAAGATGATTTTAAAAATAACCCAGGGGATGCCAATAAAAATAATATAGAGATACTGGACCCGTACGGACCGTTTGTGTCTTGTCCGGCTTACCACAGTCACAGCCTGGATTACTTTGTGTTTCCTGTTTTTAATAAACCTCTAGAGAGAAAAATTATTCCCCTGAATACTTACGGAAGACCCAATTCGGCTACTGGCCGTCCTATGAGGTACGAATTGTATAACTGTATAAGCAGGGGCATGGTATGTATAGTCAGCAGTAACAATAATAACAGTTTCTAACTTTTCCTGATTATTAGCGATCAGTCTCAGACGGAGGGGAAAGTGGGGAAACGTTGCCGAAATTGTCTCAACTTTAGTACATTCTTAAACACCGAACAGCTCTACGAAGAATACAAGTCGAGCATAACATATTCTAAGGCTAAGTGCGAGTCTCGAACATAATTGCATTATGCATATGACCGAGATATGGATTTTATATTTTCAAAAACTTATTTTGTATTCCGTGCCTCCAGAATTGGAAAACTTTACGGAGCAAAGATAGCTGAGAAATTCGAAGCTTACCAGCTTCGTGGAGACAAGCCTTCAAATGCGTCCGCTAAAAACGTAGGGCGAAAACAAATTCGATATTACCCACCCGTCAGTACTTTTTAAATAAGAGGCACATTTGATTAAATTTAAGATGCGAGATCAAAAATTATTACAATCGGACTCAGAGAAAGTTGGATTTGGCCCTGTGATTCGCACTAACCTAGGTCTTTCAGGTCAAGGTGATGCTATGATATATGGACCGGCAGCAATAGCTCATGTAACCGGATACGACTTTAACCTCAAGAAGAGTCGAGCTTCTGGCTTATCTTTAGCAGTTTCAAGGCACAAGCGAAAAACTAATCAATCCCCTGCCCAAAAGGAATCGTCTGTGGTACTTAAATTCGAAATACCCCTACCAACTGACAATTTCCGGTACTATGATGATGATACAGATCCTAAAATCACAGAACTTCTAGCTAATGCACCTCTAACAATACACGAAGAATTTAACCAATCTCGATCTCAATCTCCAAGTACTAAAGTTGAAAGCCATGCTATACCAGTATCTAGATCCAGTATTACTAAACTTATTGAAAGTTCCGGAAGTAGGATCGCTTCAGATATAAAATTGGAACCAAAGGTATTTTCTTCAAGTGCGTCACATAAATCAAAGAGACTAGCAGATAATATAGAGAGCAAACAAATCACAGAAACTGGTCCAGGGAAACTTTACAGTTATAAAGGAGCTAAAGTGACAAAGGTTCTTAAAGATATCAAACGGTAAAATTTTCATTAAATACAAATGAATATAATACAATACTTATGGATAGTATGGCTCATGATTCTTTTTATAACTTCCAGAAACTCAGAGCTAAGTCCGTCATCCGTTAAGTCCTTCACTTTAGAAAAATCTTCTAAATCCAGAACTAGAATAACTAAAAAGGGGGCCCTAGGAATTACCAATACGAACAAAACAAAACTTGTGAAGATAATCAAGTTTAAAAACTCTATCAGCATGGTCTCCCTACCGAAACCATCTTCAAAATACAAAATGACAATTTGATGCTTGAAGTCTAAAACACTGAACAAATTAAATCCCAGACTTACAATTCTGTCAGGCAGTTTTTTAGACGCTTTAAGATGAACGGAAAATTCAATAGGGATTACGAAAATGCAGCATCATTCGATTTTGACAATTTCAAAAATTACTGAACTAACTGAACGCCTATAAATAAATAAATCTCTTTAACTTGTAAATTTATCAAAGGAGTGAGTAACCTTTATTTCAAAAACGTTGAATAACTTTAAAGTTAGACGATTCATAAGGGCTGGATTGGAACATTTACTCAATATCTTCACTCCTGAGTCTGGCATTGGCGTTTGTTACCCTGATGGACAGTTCTTGGGCACGCTCGACAATGGTCTTCCGCTTTTTGGAGGAAACACTGTGAGCAATCTCAGCGCAGTATTTTCTGTTCTGCATCATAAGCATTTCCAGTTCCTATTGTAATCAAATCAAAAACATTAGATAAAACCGTTTCCTCTAAGTTTTAGCCCAAGTTTCAAAATTGTCAGCAGACTGCATTGCACTACTTACCTTGACATTGTGAACGAGAACTTTAAGGAACCCAGTAGGCAGCATATGACGTGTTTTCTTGGCAGAACCATAACCGATGTTTGGCATAAGGTACTGTCCCTTGAATCGCCTTCTCACACGATTGTCAATACCCTTGGGTTTCCTCCAGTTGTCCTTAAATTATAATCAAGCGTACAAATAAGAAACTATCCCTTATAATTAAACAATTAAGAAAAATATCCTTTGTCCTTCATCCAATCCCACTCACCTTGACCTTAACATATCGATCACTTTGATGTCGGATGAACTTAGTTGTCCTCTTCTTCACAATACGGGGCTTGTGGGCTGGTCGGAGTGCCATTTTGAAGTATTAATCTGTCAATAAAAAATTCTAATTGCATTAACCTTAAACCTTCTAGTCCTGTGAATATAAAAACAGTTAAAAATAAAAACACAGTTCTAAATAGTTGAAAATATATAAGTTGCAATAAATGCTGCAAGTTGACGACTCGTGAAGTTCTAGACTAGTCTGTTGCCTAATCTTAACCTAAAAACTGCCAAATTCCTATGCTTTTGTTTGATCACAAAACTTCTTGCGTCTCTTAAATGTCTCATTTTGCCGATTGTAAGTGTACACACTATTTTAAATTAACTGAAATAATTAATTAAATAAGAAAGTGTTAACTTACCGGATAATCCTTCCTCCTGAAATGATGAGGAGACCACGCTGCACGGATTGAACTTCTCTCCACTTGGCTCTCCACACTTCTTCCTTAGGTAGCTCAATCCAGCGGGAAGTTTAAATATATAAATAACTGGGGTGAAGAAAGATTAGATTTTTTCAATGTCTGAATACCACAATTTACTTGTAAACCTGCGAAGGGGTTATAATTTCTGATTTTAGTCTTGGTTATCTTTTGAAAGAGATTGTAATTAATGATAATGTATAAAAATAATTACATTTGATTTCTTGTAATTTGCATTATCTTAGCACATCGAGATTTGAAATGATGTAGTAGTGCTAGATATTGCGATTGTGGAATCAATTTTAAGCGCGAAAATATTATTTCAAAAATGACAACTTTAGCAGAGGTAAAGTGAATAGTTTAAATTTAATGAAAAAGTTAATTATTTTATACTTAAATTGTTTGAATAAGATAAGAAGTTAAGTAGTTAATGCTTTTATTGATCGGTATGTTTTTTTCTGAATTTTTTTTATCAGTATGTCTTAAAGAATCTGAAAATTTTTGTTCTAATTTTTATTTTATGGTTCTTAAACAATTGTTGAATTTAATGGCATAATCCCTTGATTTGATTTCATTTGATGTTTGGTTTAGGTTTTCAATTAGTAACTAATTTGCTTATATGAATTAATCAGTTCAACCCAGAAATTACCTGAACATTCAAAGATTTGGGCCTTAAGTGCACAGCAGTCACATCACAGCTCACGCAATTTCCAAAACTCACTATAATATCAGAGTAAGTTATAATCATTTGTAATTATTATTTAAATTAAATAGTACATCCAAGTATTATATAATTGTACATTGGTTAGACTTGAACAGTGAGTCAGTAAGAGTGAGACTCAATGTTCAAAAGCAAAGATAAAGGAATTATTTCAATATTAAATGCACTTATTAATTATTAATAAATAGTATAACTTTTGAATATTTAAAGAAAAGATGTCGAGTTCGGATTCAGAATTAGAGTTCCCCATAAAAAAAGGAAACAAAAATAATAACAAAAATATTAACAAAAACAAAAAAAAATACATACCAGCAGAAGCCTCTGGCTCCGCGCCTCCTCCTGTTGTAGACACAATATCAAGCACATCTGAAGATTCTTCGTCAGATGATACGGGTTATGGAAAGCAACAAGCGTTGGGAATTGACCCTCTGGAAGTTAAGAATTATGATGGAACTTCCACCCCTCAAAATGGGTCACAATACCTCCTCTCAGTTATTCAGGAGACAAAAAAGTCGCCCAAAGTCGTTGTATCGGATTTGTATAAAAATCCCTCGATGCATAAGTCAAAACCTGTTAACTACCTTGATAGTTTTGTAAAGGTAAGTTAAAATTGTGTTCTAAACAAAATAAGAATATGCAACTACGAATGCATATTAGGATTTTCAATTTTTATTACGGTTGTAAAGGAATTATTGGATTATCGAAATTTTTGAACAGTTTAGAGATTTGGAGGAACTGAATTTATTATTTATTACTTGTATAATATATTATGCAACCACGTTGCATAAATTCTGGATAATTTAGTGCTTTTTGTTATCACTATTTTTGAACTAATATTTTAGGAAGTCAATTGTGATGCCCTGCTAAAGTTAAGTGAAAAAAATCCATGTCTTCCCAAACAGGAGTGGAGGGATGAAAAACTGAAGGACTTTTCTCTTCTTCGATCTAAAGTAGAGCAAATCAGAGGGAGTGTAGCTACAGGCGCTACAAGAATAAGAGTTGGAGACAATTTCAAATTAGTAAGTACCATAAAATACTTAAATTTATAAATTAGTAATAACTGTTTGGCTATTCGTGGATGAAAGAATTGCATTTTTATAATAGCCGGATTCGGGGAACCGAGTTGTATGGCAGCGCTTTTGCTTCGGATTGAAGTTTGAACAAATTGTATCAAAGCAGAAAGAAACTGGAGTTGAATCAATAATTTCTAACTATTTCAAAGATCTCAAAATCGAAGATAAAGCACCAACAAAGGTTGAAATCCCTATTGGTGATCATAGTTCTTCCAGTAGCAAAAGTAGTGATGAAGTCGAAGAAAATGCATGTGCGCGGTCGGAAACACTCGAACCCCATAACAGTGGCTGCAAACCGTTGATGAGTCTGATGCTCCTGCTTGCCCAGCAGCAAGTTCGGCAGCTTATCTACTATCAATCAGAGTGGATACATAAGTATGGCTTCATAAATAAATGTCAAGGAGAATGGTTGTATGCATTATTAGCTTGTATAGAAAAACCATTAGAACCGACTTCAATGGCGGACATAAGGATGATTTGCAAATCTTTAATTATTATTAGGAATAACTTTACTTCCAATAGTAGTAACACTAGTATCAAAGAAAGTGATGGTTGTGGGAAAGAATTGGTGGAGAAAGTACCTGTGACAGATGACTTGAAAGTGCTGGAAGACTTAAGTATTGACAGTGATATTTCAGCAAATTCTTCAGCAGAGTATATTAATTCGCTTAATTTGTTTATTTACCTTATCGCTGATTACTTCTGCCAGAAAGATTTAGTAATGGAACTATCATAAATATTGCTACGAGTATAGTAGGTCAAGTTTTGAGGTTTTTTGGTTTTGTTTGCCTTGGAAGTAACTTTAAATAATTTTTTATGTAATTAAAACACTTAAGGGATTTCATTTCACATTGAATAGCAAACAAAATTTATTGCATTTAAACGTTCCGGAGCCGACAGACACAATGCGAGAAATTCACAAACAAACGCAGCATCATTCACTCAAGATGCATCTTTTGAGTTTCAAAGGGGTTCTCTCATACAGTCAACAGTCTACAAACTTTCTTAAAATCTTAAAGGTATAGGCTTGTAATTAACAATCGTATAGTATTAATCCATTTTCAATATATACAATAAAAATATAACAGCCAGTTTTCTATACCTCTCTAGTTTTCTACCCACTAAGTCTTGTGAAATGCTCTACTTCTCAACGTCAAGTTCCTAATATATATTGCACGTTGCAAGAATTCTGAAATTTGAAACATACTACTCTCTGAAATCTAGTTTTTCTAAGTTTGAAAACAGTGTTAAAGAATGATCAGAGTAGAACTTAAATTTGTACTCATACTAATAAATAACTTACTCCTTACTAATCGTAAGCTGTTAACTCTTATAAATAACTCGTATGTTGTATATGTTACCATAATAATGTAAAAATGGGGCTTTGGAGCGAAGGGACTTTGAAGAAGTCTTGAAAAAATGTTAAAGATATCGCAGGTTCAATTCAAAGATGTTCTGACACAACAATTGATCGAGGCGAGACTTATTAAATCAGAATGTATTTACTACTGTGGCAGTTCACACTTGAAGTAGCAGTTTAATAGCTAAAAGAGTCTTTTTGTGTCGCAGAAGATGGTTGAAAACTTGAACAATTCCAGAAAAGTCAAGCACCCGTATGTAATTAAGGTCTCATTTAATATTAAGTCTACATAATAATAACTCTTGGCATTACTGAAACTGAAAAGGGATGTGCTGGTGTGCCTGTTATAAAGTCGGTCCTCCATAAATACATAGAAATGGAGAAGGATGGACACGAAGAAGTAGTATTAAAACGTTGTAGGATTTCAAAAACAGTTCAAGTAAGAAAGACGGACACTTATATGTTGATAGCAAAATTTGAACATTCTTTACGGTTAGTCAGTTCATCATCCTCCAAAGCTGGGAAATCATTCTGAGAGTTTCCATTCCGGCATAAAAAGCAAAGTAGATTCGTTGCAAGAAGTGTGATGTGAATTACTACATCCTAAAGATTATTATTTGTACAACATCCTGTGGTACTGACCTTTACAAGCTGATGATGGCTGTAAACATTCTCACTAATTGTATATCTATATAGTAGCAGCAGGTTCTTTTAAACGTTAAATGGAGAACATGACATTTTCATGTGTAACATGTTATTTTTGAAATTTAAATCCCATTACCCGTTTTTATAAATATCCAATCCTAACAGTGTGGTATTGAAAGAGGTCCTAAATCCTGTCGCTTCATCATGACCTCATTTCTTCAGTCCTGTCATTTGTAATTCTTCTGACCTCATACCACCACCCATAATCGATCAGATTCCAGTTTCACATGCATTTAATTACGAGATGGCAATAATTGCAAAGCCGCATTAATAGTTTCAAAATGTTAAAAGGTTAATGTTTAGGAAAGTTTGGAGTTTAAATTTTAAAGATTAAGTTAGAGAGAAGTTAATTGATTTTCGACTTTTTTACCTCAAGGCTCCAGACCTTGCTGACCTACAGGGTAAAGGAGATTCTATATTTTGTTTGTTAACGGTGCGGAGTGTATAGTTTTAATTTTTTTGCTTATATTTCTAATTGCTAATGAGATGTAAGTCAGGTATCTCGTTGTCTGTGTATATGTAGAAGCAATAAATCTTTTCAAGATTCCAATGGGCTAATTAGAAAACGTTATAATATACTGGACGATGGTTATGCTTGCTGTACGCAACTCTGTAATTAGGTAAGTGTGAAATGTTTTTGAAATTTGATAGTCATCATTCTACCGTCATCAAGTCCAAAATTGGATTCATTTTCATATTGATATCTTAGAGATCAAGGCTGAACGCTGAATGAACCCGGGTAATCTTATATTTCTTTTCCAGTACAAGCTGATTACTTACACGAAGATAAACGCACACAGATTAATAACTCGTTGTTTTACCTTTGGGGTTTAAACTTGCAATTATTTTCCACTCTGTTTCATCTACATTGTTCAGTGACCAAAAATACTGATTTCATTTGATAGGAAATCACTATTCTAAGGTAGTTCAAGATATGATGATAGGGTTAGCACTTAAGTAGGGGTGGGGAGGATGGCATGCTGGAAATGATAAACAATTACTTAACAGGTGTCCATTTCATAATTCTATATAATAACATACATGTAACACTCTTATAATTAGAAAGGAAGTTTGTTGAGCTTATGTTAAATTATTTAAGTTGCTTGAAGTAAGAGTTACACAGGTTTTGTGATCACTTTTTCCATAGATGCGTACCAATAAGTAGGTATCATTTAACATTATCCATGACCTGCTGCACCGACATGGATATTTATGTTTTAAATGGCTTATAATAAATAGGAGGTAGCGTGAGGATCTTTTAAGAATTCAGTGAAAGTAATAAACTAATAATGATGGATTAATATAAGTTAACTAACAGTTAGTTATGCGTCAAGATTAACAATACAATATTTTACTGTAATATTATCATATCGACAATTTTTGCCTACCGGTAGATCAAGATAGATATAGCGGATACAACTCTTGTTCCAAACTAAGTGTATTTATAATGTCTCGTCTCAAGTTCGTGATAGTGATTCAATTATGCTGGCTAATAATGTACAAGTTTGTACAGATTTGATAGAGTTAAATAGATAATGTATTATTTAGAGGGAAGTTGGAGCTGGAGTAGTTATGTTATTTATATAGTATGCAGTAAGAAGAGTCGCATTTCCTTTTATTAAAGGAATCAAACTACGGAACACTTTTCTTTGACTTTCTTTGACGAACTTCTGGATCCCCCTTTGTCCAGTTGTAAACTCATGTTCCTATTCTTCTCCAAGGTGAGGAGTTCCTGGAAGAGCTCGTTTACGTTGTGATTCGTTTTGGCCGATGTTTCGATGAAATTGCATACCCATTTCCTAGCCTGGGCTTCTCCGTCTTGCTGTAATTTACCATAAGAAAAGAACAACAAATTAGATGCACATCATTTAACGCTTTATTCCTCATAAACTTAACTACAGATGTTTGCTGGGGTGAAAGTTGTTGATTATATTTCTTTTAACAACGGTGAGCAATTGAATTTGTGATGGGATCGGGCAGGTTAGGTTAAAAAAAACCTTAACTAACCTAGGATAAGAACAAGCAAGGAAGTAATGGGTGAAATAACTGGACATTTAAATCATAAATAATACTGAAAACTTTAAAGTTATCAAAATGTTTCTAAGCTCATAAGAATATCGAATATCAATTAATTTGTCTTTCAGATATTTTCTTAATTATATTTCAATGAAATAGCAGCACTCATGTAAGCTTGTAAAATAGGAAATAGCATGTTTTTCTTCCGACGAATAATTCCCTTCACCCGGTTGATACTGATGGATTATCTCCAACCATCCCAATAATTAATTTCCAGACGGTTGGAAATATCTGAATTGAATATGCAAATGTCTGGATACCAGTACCAGATACCCAGATTAGAAGAATAACATGTGACATGGGTAAAAAAATGTACTTTCTCTTATTTATCTTGATATATTCTCCTACTCCTCCGTCTTATTCCTTCTCTCATTTACATGATCATCATCGTCCTCTATCTCTCTCCTTGTTATACGAGAAGCCAAGAGAAAAAAATTGTATACGTCTGGGATGTATATATTTAATTAAATTACTTTCAGATCGATCCATCTCTCCAGGAGCTAAGGTTTTGAGCTTGACACGATTATTTACCCTTTTGCCTTTTGGATAAAATACCAAGAACCTTCTCCTACATCCTAGCTTGTTCTAAACTAGATTACTACTCTGCATATTATTCTTCGTTTACAACAGAGAGGAGCCATTCTCGTGAAGAAATGTAGCTCTTGTCGTTTCATTATAAATATACATTCTAGCCACGAGAAGAACATGCAAGGCTCTTGCGATACATTCGCCAAATAGAAATCAATAATCCTACATCAGCCCTTGCTCATCATAAGCAAGCCCATAATATTTTATATAAACTCAGCAACGAGTCCTAAAATCCTAACATTCTCCTACTTGGAATAACTGTGTCCCAAACACTTGGCAATTTGGATTATTTGGAATAACACCGTGTCTGAGCTAATGAATATTAACTCGGAAAACACAAATTGCACCCACGTAGTCAATACACTCGACACTACACACGGAAGCAATTAGCGATAGTTCCGTATTTGTTAAAGGGTTCGACCATCCAATCCCACGAAGAAAAAATGATACTTACTCTAAAATACGGGGCTAAGCCTATGTATGGAACCTCTTAACTATGTAGCATTAGAGCAGGTATAGAATATCAACACTCAAATTTCCCATTATCATCTTATCTATGCCATTTTCACCCTGTTGTGGGTTTGGAAAGCACTTTATCCGGATAAACAATTTCCCTATCTATTTTTGAAGCCGTGGGGCCAAGGCTTCCTCGCTAAGTCACTGGAGGCTGAAGGACACTTGTGGGTGGAGGTGGTTGTCTAGTGTGTTGTCTGTGTACAATCATATGTATAATAGTAAAAGTATGTGTAGGTGTGACGGTATAGTGGTGGTGGTGGAAGTGGTGTAGATGTTATTGTAGAAACGGATAGAGGCATTTGATAAGTATATTTTTATTGATTATTTTCTCCCCAAGAGTTAGATGTACTCCATCTAGAAATGTGTTATACTTTTGCATCGTAGTCTTGCAGTTGAACTTTGTTAGCTGGGACTGACTGTTTTCCTTGAGTGTTGCTGGTAGGTACGGGTGTCCTTTGGCCACTTGCCAAGGATGAAGAATATGGAGCTACTTTTTTCCACTAGGTCCAGGTTGAGGACAGAGAGGATTCTACGATTCCACCATTCTGAGATGGGGAATTTTTTTTACAAGTCTGGAATCTAGATTGTACTTAGTATAATAGAACTTATAGCATAGCTTATAGCAATGCTTGCAGCTCCTTGCTCAAAACTCTGTAGCTAGAGGTTGAATGTTGATAGTCTTCGTCAAGGCCTTAGTCATTTTTATGATCTTGTCCAAAATGTAGTTCAGGGACTTTCTTCTCAGTTCAATCGACCATGACTTTGGATTGTGGGTCTCCTTGAGCATTTTTGCTCTTTGGAGGGGGAGAGGGGGTGCGGGTATTAATCAAATCATACTTAACTGAACTGGAGGGACAAGAGCTAAATCTTGATTCAATTATTTCTGACATAAAGATATAAGATGATTTGAAAATTCCTTGTGATTGTCGGCACTAAAAACTTTCTCTGCTTTCTCTTTCAAAAACTAGGCTTTTCCACACATGTTACACTTATTTTACACCAATTTCCTTCATGGTTCTATGTATACCTAGGGACATAACTATTTTTGATTCTAAATGAAATAAATAAGTCTCTGCCTTGTTTGGACTCAACTTTTAGACCCACCTTTCCCTGTGAACTTTCTCTGCAGATTTTAGTTGATAACATGAGGATTGGCAGAAGGCCATGTGGAACAGGATGTAATGTAGTTGTATAGTTGCCTGGCATGGCTTGGCTGGGCTTGGGCTGGGCTTGGGCTGGGCAGGTTTGCATGGCTTAGCCTAAGCACTCTGATTCATTCAGGGTTAACTGCATCTGCCCTATTCCCCGCTACCAAACCATCACCTAGCTTTTCCCCTTCATCTCAATCCGCTTGAAATGAGAAAAAGTAATGTAGAGAATGGAACGAGTTTTTTTAAAGGATTAAGTAAACGTTCGGTTAGGTGGAAAGAAAGCAGCAGGAGTTTTGAACTTCTGGCATGACACTGGCTTACTGCATGGGACCATACCATTACTGGTAGTGGCAATGGCACCGTGGGTGTTTTCTATTACGCTATTAAAAGTACACGTCACTTCTCAAAATCAAACTCTACCTATGGTCCAACAGGGTTTGGATATAGATAAGCGAATGTCGTCTATATTATACACAGTTTCATCATCATCACCATCCTCGTTGAATATTATAGTGTGACACTGACTCTGTACTGTGCAATCCAAATATGTAATGATATGAGTGCCCGTGAAAGTGAGTTTGCTTTCACGCTGGGTTTTAGCCCGATGGGTCTTAAGGGGCCCATAAACCTTCAGTGGTTGGGGTTTTAGCACTCTACTTTTATGTCTGACTAACTTTCCCGAGCAGAGGACACCTATTTCTGCAGCACTTTTTTAGGAGTCATATGGCTTCGGCCCTGTCATAATTTATGAACGTGTCAGGGTCTCAGATTGATCGAGTGGGATCTGATCTCTCTCTCCCCCTCTTTCTCTCCTTATATGAGTATTTACAAATCTATAGACTTCGATGTTTTCGTCAAACTCTGAAAGAACTCGGGAGAATCTGAATCTAGTCCACAACGTTCATTACAGATTGCAGCCAAAAGTGTTTGTCCAGTTGGGGCGATGAGATTTTAGGATTTTAGGATTTTGTATGCTTTCAGTATCCTTTGATGTTTGTTCGTCGAGGATGATCAAAATATGCAGAATGTATACAAAACAAAAGGAAATATGTAATAATAATATCGTTGGGTTGGGTGATTTTTTATATATTTTCGCTTCAATTTTTCTCCAGAGATATTGGGGAAAGTTATTTGAATATGTTTCTTTTGCCTGTACGATATACGAACCTGAGTTAGCTCTCTGTTTTCGTTCTCGTCGCATTTGTTTCCGACAAGAATTATGGGAACATCCTTCAGATCTCCTTTGATGGACTGGATCATTTCCCAGATGGGTTTCAGTTCTTCTAAACTCTGACGTGATGTGACGGAGAATACAAGGATGAAGGCATGACCTGTTTCAATTTCAAAACATGTTTACTTTACTTATTATATTCATGTATGCCTTGGATTGTACTATTTAAAACATTTATCAAGAATGAGACGCATCTGGCATGCTTGGGTTTCGGGTTCGTCATTCCATTTCTTATGTGCGTCTCAGACATTATAATATGTTGGAAAAAAATTCATTCACGATGGGAATTGAATAAAAAGCTTTTTTTGCTACTGTCCTTTGTATCGAACGAACCTTTTGTTATGGAAAGCCTCTGCATTGCAGGGAACTGATGAGAGCCCGTTGTGTCTGTTATCTGAAGGGTGCATACGTTCTTATTACAGCTTATCACCTGAAATGTAAAATATAAAACTTGAAATTTATCTCTCCAGTTGGTGACTAGGTAGAAGAAATTCGCGAGGGGCCCTAATGACTTGGGATTACTGTAGTCATTATTAATATCCTGGTATTATATTATGAAATTTGTGAACTTGTAACAATACAGTAGGTATTTATTACAAGTACCTTAAATTTAGCGTTATTTTGGCAATCATTTATCATTGAAAGAAGCGGAAGGAAGCACTCTTTCAGATTATGCTTGTTATTCTTGCACTTTGAGTCTTATTTGATACATTTGGGAATTGTTTTTTTTTTCAAATAAGCCGAACCTTTCCAAAAGATTTCGCTTTCTGGCCAATAAATATTTTATTCAAAAGCTATATACCATGGCAGGGTGGGTAGGATAATAGATTTTCGCTTTGAATAATTAATAGGCCTCTCGTCTCACTCTTGCCTGATTTGTATCAATTTCGAACTCACTGTAGTCAATAGTAGATTTATAGTCTGTCTACTTCAGAAGCTATAGTTTTTTTATAGTGCATTTTTTTTCATACACCAAGGTCTGTCACCACTGAATTCAGTAATAGAGGTTTGATGAATGAATCATTGTAATTGTGTAAGTCCTCGTCCGTACGTCATTGATCGGATTAACTGTAGTCTACAGTGCTCAATCAATCTCTTAAGTAGTCTTAAGTGTCTAAGAACAGATTTTACTACATTAAAAAAAGCTACTTCTCCTTTATTCTGAATTTTGTATAGATGTTCAAAAACTAGAGAACTTTCGTTCACTATTTGTTGATTCAACAACAATAAAATACATCATTGCTGTATAAATAACTCTATATTTTCTATGTTAGTTTCGTAAAATGATTTCTAAACCAACAAAATATCCCATTCTATTTAAATAAGATTTTATCAATCATTGCCCCACAGATTTTGAGATAAATTAAATCTTGCAATACTAGTGCTGTGAGCTAATCGGATTTACAAAAGCACTCTTCTCGTCCCACCTCTAGTTTATTCCGCACTAATTCCGGATTTCAGTGAGCGGGTGGAGATTAGAGATGATATAATATGATAAAATATAATGCATGAAATAATAGATTCTATAATTGACACAAGAAGCCGTAATTCGTATTAGGAGGAGTAGCATTTACTAATGAGGAGACAAAAGCCTCCCCAGCTTGTATTATATGCGGTAATGAACATCGTCGGATCAGCCCAATTCCAATATGGGGTGGAGAAAGCAGTGAGGCAATTTACGTCACCAGACTGCCAATTCACAATTATACCCGCTAGTTCATCGTACTCGTATGTCATCATCAACTCTCGTTTCCGGGTATAATGAGGATTCCAGGGGATTTCGTATATTTATTTATAAAGTAGTTTGAGATTTAAAATTATCACCATTATCCCAGCATAAAGGAATACAAAATGTTGAATGCATATTGGAAGCCTGGTAAAAGACTAGTATTCAAAGGAAGACTAGGAACTCGAGTAAGTTCGTCTAGCCTTTGTAGTTATCAAAAGATGAAAGGGAGTTATTGACTATTTAGAGCTGACTAAGTCAACTACTAAAGAACCCGTCGTGTCGTGAATGGGTTTCCTATGCAGGGCCTTCGAGTTCTGAGGTGTATAAAGGTAACGTTAATATCGTTAATGCCACCTACACAACCGAAGGCCCAAGTATCAAATTTCTAAGGGTTTTGAGGTGGTCTTTGATGACAAGATAATGGATTTCCAGGTGTATACTATCATGTGCTAATTAAGTGCTTGATGAAGGAATTAGAGAAAGTTTTGTAGAGTAGAAAATACCTTATTATTATTTCTTTTATATTTAGTAAAATATTGTAGAAATTATTTTATAATTCCAAATAAGTTTCATCTGCGGTTCTTTATTAGGGAGCATATTATGAGAAATTACACAAAAAATATGAGGCTTATTTCTAATCTGATTATCATCTAATGAATCCAACCTATGCTGGGAAAATGCACTAAGCCTCCTTTATGATATTGGACAGGTTTAAATTGGGCTTATTTCTGATTCTATAATGCTAAAGCCGTCTGCAATGATTCCAGGAGTTCCAACCGCTTAGAATCGTAGATGGGTCTTGATAAAACTTGAAAGAACTTTTCGAACAATTCTATTGAGAGATTTTCCATTTATGAATGAGACTGTATGGGAGAAATACAAAACAACGAAAGATAAAATTTGTTCTAAGAATCGATACGTGCGGGCACCTTAAAAAGAAGTCTATACTGCTTCTTCCACTTGTGCATTATAAATGAAACTCAAGTGGCATGATAGTATGGAAATTTGGTAACTGAGATTCTAACATCGCAGTTTGCACTTATCGCTCTCCCCAAATAAAGATCCTCATACTGCAGCATGAATATTAATGGATTCTTATCCCCCAGTCACGGTTGTCCTGCACTGAGACTTCGTATAGGATTTTTAGCACAAAAAATTAAGTGTTTTACAGTTGACACTATAATATTTTATTTCCATTTTATATCCGCATGGATTATTCCTAAGATAAAATACTTGCAGTAAAATCTCCGCCACTCAAAAGGAAAACCTTGAGGTTTGTTTTGTACAGCCTCATTTGGATTATTTATATATGTAATTGTTATGATTAAAGAGTTAAAAAATACTTTACCTGTCTGTAAGTGTCTTCAATAGTGGGGATGTAGGCGTCTCGGAATGTCCCCTTGACAAACCGTAAGACAAGGGATGACTTCCCGACTCCACCCGCACCAAAGACAACCACACGATAGTCATTGCTCTGCTCAGGCATCTTCTTGAATCCAATTTATCGTACTTGGTTCAAGTACAATAAGATTCTGATTAGATTTCCGAGGGCTCAATTCAAAGAAACCTTGACCCCGTCGTAAGTCCTGGCAGATTCTGCACCGCCGTTAATGCTATGTATTTCTCTTCGGTTCCTGCTACCCGGGTGTTTTAGTACCACCTTTAGCTCCGATATCTCAACCCGCCGTCCTCCACTCTGGTATTGAACTAATGAGATAATCAAGACAAATATTATGGTATTGTGTTTTGCAATTCACAATTAATGTACACAACCCTTGTAGGCTTATTTCGTTATGGGATAAGGTCGTACTTAGCCTTGGAAATCTCAATCCAAGAGCCGAGTCAGAAGTCAAAACATTTTTTTTGCTAATTATAAAGACTGGGCCAATTGGTAAATGTGGTTATATCCTCTGCTTGGTATTCAATCTCATTTCCGCCCGCTGATTGTGTTAACTAGCTTATTAACGTAGGTAATCATGACTTTCAACAAATGTTAAGGTGAAGGTTTACTAACAGAATTTCCTTGTGAGCCGGAACCCCTATATAATATCTTCTAATGCAGAAAGATAGCCAGCTTGATGATAATGCATGAATATGATGGTTGTAGTGGTTGGTTGTGGTGAGCTATTAAATCTAAATCCCAAACAAATTAGCTACACCCATTGCTATTACACAGTTAGAGGTAGGAGCTCCGGTAATTCCGGTTGATCTAAATGCATTAACATGGCCGAGCATAAAATGCTTAGTGGGGCTAAAAGAGCAAATTATAGGTATTATTCATGCGATAATAACCTAAATCCTAACCTTGAGAAAAAGCTTGCAAATGTATCCCAAAATCCCTGTTATTTCTTTAACATATCCTACTTTGCCCGTCTAGGATTTTCAAAACTTTCAAGCAATAATAACGATAGAACGATTTCACTATTATACACGTGTCCCTAGACACATAAATTGATTCATGTCCGAAAACTTTCCAAAGTCCAACTCTTTAACCTCCAAAGGAAAATGGACAGCAGACATGATAAAATTTGCAAGGTCTCCATCTGAACTTTCATCTATCTCTCCACGCTTTTCTTTCTTGGAGAGGAGATGCTCCAGTGTTTCAGAAATTCTGACTGAGAAGACTATTATTATCCTCTGGGATCATGTAGGTTCATTCCTTCCTGTGTAATAACGACGAGGAATCCAATCCTCATCATCCCCCTTCAATTCCAATTCATAAAGAGAGTTAACCACCATGAACCTTTGTCAGTGGAGAAAATAAGTGGTAAAAAGAGGATTCCTTGATACTCTCCGCTATCAGCTCTATCTCATCTCAGAAATACAATTTCTCCACAGTTCCTCCCTCGAGTTCAGTCCAGCGTGGCAAATTCTTCTTATCTCCTCTTCCTCTCATAAGTATCACAAGAGATCGCATCAACTCATATATTATGATCTCCAAGATCAGGCAGTGCGGTGCCGTACAGTTAGTAGAATGGAATGGAAAATAGATATCATCAGCAGTAGCAAGTCTTATGTTTCTAAGTATTTAAGATGATAGTCATAATCCCTATGGATTCTTAAGAGTACAAATACATCTAGAAAGATCTTCTACAGCCTGTAGATTCCACATATTCTAAATTCTAGACTTTAGCCCCAAGTACGGGAAAGAATGCCACTCTTCCCCCACTGGAAAGAGATGCACACATGAATACAGTTTTTGAATGTATCTCTCTGTAAGCCCAATTTAAGTGTTATCAAAGTATCCATCCATCAAAGTTGATTTGGATACCCCCAGATATAGAGTGACAGTCAACAGTAGGGAAAAAGTAATAAAAAAAGGTATCAAGCACACCAATTTCTGCTCCAGTTTGATACCAGCTCAGTATGTCTAGATAGTACAAGGCGTCTCTTGTGCCAAGGGATAACTGAAATTGTACTTTGCCAAGGACTTTCTCAATCGATCGGGCATTTCTCCCGCATCCTGCTCCAACATTATATAAAATAGCTATGTGGTATATTATATGTACTATGGCATAGTAGTGCACTGGGACACACAGGGCATAACAAAAACAAACATAGACTTGCCCACTATTTCACACACTGAAAGATCCAACTAGGTTTCTATAGCCAGGGATAAATGGAGTGATAAAAAAGTCACACGCTTTCACTTCCCATATTAGTATTAGGTCCTTAAGCTTTTGCTACTAGGTTGGGACTTGTTCCTGCGAACTTCTGTTCGGAAGTTCTTTTTCAAATACCTAGTACTGGTAGTATGGAAATCATATTTTCTTTTATACAGTAAATGGATGATGGGAAAACAAGAGGATGAGAAGGACTGTTTGGACAGTTACTGAAATTGGTGGTGGGATTGTCATAACCATTTAGTAGTGGTATGTGTGGAAGAAGTGGTGCAGAAATGTGGTCCAAGGGGCTGTAAAAAATTATGTAAGATTGTCATAACAAATGAATGTTTTTGTTAGTTGTCTTGCATAAATACAAGTTTTTCTGATTGCTTTCCTTTTAATAAGAGATGAAGACTTGTAGGTTTTAGTTACAGTGAGAGTTTTATTTACTCGAGGAAATGCCAGAGTCTGATAGTAAGAGTAAGAACGTCCTGGGTAATATAAGGGCTTTGGGATCTATTGTAGATTTTGGATACGCAGTAGTTAGAACATAAAAGGGTGAGTGTTTATAAGGTTTAGCAGTAGGGACAGAAGAATTGCCCTTGGTTTAACTTTGGGTATTTGATTATCTTTTAGAGTATTATATCCTGAGATCCTGGGGCGCAGGGGGTTTTTGTGAATTATTTTTAATGTATTTATTCAAGGGAACATATTATGGAATTCCCTGTCTTGGTTGTGGGTTGATGGGAACAGCGGGTAGTTAAGGTAGTTTCAAAGAAGTTAGGACCCCTCTAGCTAACTTAGTTATGAGGACGAACAAGTATCAACTTATGCAAAGGGTTTGAGATTGTTTGAGTTTAGCCTGAGCTTTTCTTAAAATTATAGAGATTCCACTTTAAACTATCAAGTGCATGCCAAGACTTTCTATTATTAGGTGAAACCGGTTGAATCCGAATTTTATACGAGGAGTTTTGAAGTACTTTATACTTGTAGTTGTAGTTGCTGCAAAGTTGAAGCAATTTGTGAATTAATATTCTCTTGTCCTAATCCTAATGCTCTTGATTCTTGAGTAGTTTACAGAATTCCTTGCTCAAATCCACTTACCAACCGGCTTGGATCTACCTATATACTCACTGCTTTGAAAGATGCTTCTTTGTACGTGCCCTCGGGTTTAGAAGCTAATGCTATAATAATAAGGCAGTCGTAGTTCTTAAATTAAACTGAGATTTCATATAAATACGAGATGCTCGATCTAATCTCTATGAATTTGATCTACAAAGGATTGAGTAGAGTAATTCGATTCGAAGACAGAGGAGCCTTATTATTCCCCCCTATTTTGCATATACTTCACTCACATCCCTTAATTAGGATGTTATTCATGATGTAACTGTAACCATGCTTAAAGGATTATCTCCTTCTTCTACTCAAATATAATTTAAATACAAATTTACAGTCATCACTAATTCCAGCTCTTCTCGTCCATCAAAGCCTTCTGTTCTCTATTTGTTTAGCTATTGAGAGTCTTTACCTTTATGCAAAGTTTGCAAGACTTGCAATTACGTGAAAAGTGAATACTAGTATTGTATTTTGAATTTAGCAAAATTAACAACAAACTATGCATGTATTTAGTTGACAGATCGTAATCAAAGAGATTTTCCCAGTTCACATTGACAGGTTGTTTTCATAGTAGTCACTAGTAAGGATTTAAAATCTGGATGCATTCAAACCCTTGGTATTAAGTTCAGTCAGGGGTCTTTCAAGAGCCCAATCCCAAGGGTATGGATAGAGTACATATAGCTTATAGGGTGATATTCATTCTATTAAGAATTGAAGGGCTCTGTTCAGACGTTCTGATTAAAAGGAATATCAAGAAAAGGAGAAACGAGATTGCCATAGCGTTAATTATTTTTCTCTTATTTCTGAGATCCCCGGGAGCGTTCTTGGATTCCCTTTTCGTACCCAATTACCCTTGGAAGGTGAGCTGAGAGATTCTAAGCGTCAAAGTGTCAAAGCTGACCTTTATTTGTGATGAAAATGCACAGCTTGTAGTGGCTACTATACTGCCATGGCCAACTACCATAAATACTACTATAAATTTCAGAGCTTTTTATCAATCCAAGGCTAAAATAAAAACAGACTTTATAGAAACGTATTACTAGGCAAGGGTACTGAATGAATCGAGTATTTTCTTGCTATACTTTTCTCTATAGGGAAAAATTAAGTATTCTGCTCCTTTCTTAGTTAATCTTTTGTGTTCGAAACGCTTGGCATATCAAGGGAAAGTTTGGAGACGGAATTCATCGATTGCAATTACTGAAACGTGTCAAAGGGGGTTAAAGAAATTAATTAACATAGTTTTCTCACATCTTTTGGATTAAAATGTTTTTTTCTTAAACTGAAGTGAATACTCAAATGTCTCAAAATCAATGCCACCTTTCATTAGTAAAATAAAATTTTTGCTCAGGCTAGCAAGTCACAGAACAATATGTAAAACATTCTAATCCTATTCTAAGGACAAAACAAAAAGATGCTTCTCTTGACAGTTGACCTGCAGACACACCTCTAACCTTACAAGAAACTCCCAACAACAACAACAATTTATGTAAACATGAAGAAAACGCCTTTGATTGAACGATTAAGAATTAAGTGTGTTAACTATTGAGTATTCAGAGCTCCGATCACTATCTACCCATAAGTTGGACAGTTTTTAGGGAAAAAGTTATGAATAAGCTATCAACCTGGAACTCTTGATGGAAGTTTGAGCCAATTAAATCCTGATAATATCTTGACAAAATATTGTCTTCTCTATAGATGAATATGATAGTAAAAATGTACACAATATGAGCGTATGTGGAGATGTACTGTAGTTGATAGTTGTGAGTTTAACCAAGTAATGATGTGTGGTTTGCCTTAAGAGGAAGTTGAATTATCAATAATATTGTCTTCCTCGAAGGAATAGCTGCTCAAAGTTTTACCCCGTTCCTAAAGTTAAAGCTTACAAACAAAGTTTATAAGTCTGTCATACACAAGAAGTATCAAGTCGAAACTACATGGGATGTATCTCATCCCTTTTCCTCACACTTTTAACAATGAAAGCTGAGTTTTCCTGGTGTTTTTCAAGCCTGTAGTGCGGACAACTGATAAGACAGAGAGTTTTTGTAGCAGGAGTTGAATCAAACAAAATGTTCCCTGTGCGCTGTTTTCCGAACAGTTTGACTTCCTTTGATTCCTTCTCAACTACTTCCTTAAACAACATCCCGTCTTTCAAAAATCCTTCATCACACCTAGGAATCCCATTCCCTCCTCCAATCTCTGTTTATATATTTATTATATTTATGGCAAGACTTTATTAAATTAAATTTTATTCAATATAAACTCCTTTCACCAGGCTTGTTGATGTGTTTGACTGGGATTAAAGGTTCATGTTTGGTGAGCCTTTCCACGTGGCTTAAAGTTTGAAACGTGCCTTGAAAATTTTTTCTATAGAAAAAACCTTTGATATCCTTTTTAGCCCGTTCGTTAGGGCTTATAGGATCACCTTTGTCTGTCTGTCCGTCTGTCTGTCCGTACGGACGATA
>JAQFYM010000672.1:0-53410 GCA_034694785.1 Agrenia bidenticulata | reverse complement strand
CAGGACAATCCATGGTATCCTCTTGCAGACACTTCTTTGCCACAAGGGCATGTGTGCGGTTCACAAATGTCACATCCTAGGCGAATGGCACATGCAATCCTGAACGATTCATTCGACATATGCGTTCCCAATTGAGGGGAAGGAAGTGCAAGTAACCAATCTCCAACATGAGGTTCTTTAGCTGCAATTAGACGGGCTTTGTCTTCATTAGTCAATGCTGAATTCCATAAATTCTGTGATATCTTTTCGAATAAATTTTTATTATTATTATTTAATTAAAACTATTTTTTATTATTATTTAATTTCCCTTCAGGGCCCTACACTAGACTTTTCAGATCCAAATCTAGGGAGACGACCAGCAAAAGCTCAAATTTTGAAAGAGCCCAGAGCCTATTCTGAAAATTCGAAATGTTATCGAAAGAAACAACCCGGCTTTGTTTTAAAAAATAATGAACTTCCAAGTAAAAAAAAAGAAAGTTACCCAACAAGATCTCGTTTTGCATATGAATATTTAATTCCGTTTCCATATCCTTTCCTCTTCCTCCTCGTTAAAAGCCGTCCTTGTCTTGTTTCCCTGCTAATCCCAGCCCATTATCTAGTACAACCCGTGTTTGGACTAACTAGCGGTATTCATAGTTTAATCCAGTGTAGATTGTAGATTTCCATTAATACCCGCATCCGCTCCTATTATCCTCCTCCGCCGTCTGTGAGCCAAGATAAGGACGGGAAATGGCAAGAAAATAGTGAAATCTTGAAAGGGGGAAAGTTTCCATGGGGGAAAGGGCGGAAGTACTTTCTCTCCATTATAAAGCATTAGGCACAATTATTATTCTTGAGAGATGTGAGATGAAGATGACTTGGCTTTTGGCTACCTCGGGCTCTTGTAGAAAAACGTTGGGAAAATATTGTGGAATATTCCACCTACTTGATACCATTCATTGAGGACGAAACTCACCCCTGCTCTGCCTACGGGGTATTTTAGGGGAGCTGGTTCATTTTCGAGTTGTACACAGTTATGATGTGATATGATATCCAAGTTCAAAACTTTGATGTGCATTTGCCGTCTTGAGTCTTGATTCAAGGCTTCATCTCTCAAAGAATTACTGAGGCGGAAAAGGGGAAGAAATATTTGTATCAATTTTTAAAACTTGTGCATGGGCGTAACTAAGCGAGAATTTCAGGGAGACATGATTTGGTTTAGGTATAGTTAAGTATGTATAAATATAAGAGAAGGAGAGGTTGTAAGAAATAGCTGGAAAAAGTCTAGGATTTTTGAAAATGAAGAAAATGGAATCTTTTAGCTGCTGGAGATGTAAAGATCCCCTCCCCCTCCTCTCATCACTGAAGGGCTTATTTAGACATCACGTACAGTACAGTATAATATCTGATGAGAAGGAAAGGATCTTTAAAGCAATACATCACGGGGTATTACTTTCGCCTAATCTGACAGGTTATTAGGAAAAGTAGTTAGGAATTTCTCCAATTTCAGATAAGGCTGTGTATTCCATACAATGCTCAAAGTCAAAGAACAGTTCAACTTTAATTTCTTGAGAGAGAGAGATCAAATTTCAAAATACAAAGTCATTGGGACTTTTTAGGTCTGGTCTAACTTTGAAGTTAGAGTTTGCTGGATGAAGCTCTTGTGGGATGTGTACTGTGAGGGGTAAGGATTGTCGATTCTCTAGAAAGTTTCAAATTTGACTCCGCACTGCTCCGCAACCAGTTGGCAAGTTTGGTTTGCAAAAAGGAGAGTGGATATTCAATTTAAAAGTTAATATATTTTTACTGTTCAAGTACTTGAGACTCAAGTCGTCATAAAGCTCGGATTTATTGAGAAAGTATAAAATGCTCACAGGGTAGAGGGACATTGTACTAAAATTATTAGGAACGTTCCAGATGCTCTGTTGGCAGTGGTGGTTCTCTACCGTATACACTAACTGAAAGCAGAGGTGAAATGTGAGGTTTTAAATAACAATTTTAATTTCCTACAAATCTCCGTTCGCACATTATCGTTGAAAATACATTTAAATTGGACTTGTTGAAATATATTTAGTTGTATGGATTTACAGGATCCGCGAGGTAATCTAAATATTGTTGGTGGACTTGTACGTTTTATGAGATTTTAAATCGACCCTTGACACTAAGACTTGAGTCTAGCAGTGCTTGAATCTACTAGACTGGCTGGAGAACTGATAATGGCTTATGGGTTTGTGCTCTGCTCTTGCAAGATCGGCAAAGACTTGCCTTATGGCTTTCGAACATAAAGTTTTGATGATTTAACGGTTTAATAATGTAAGAGCTACAAATATCATGATTTACATGGTTTTAATACAGTTTTCTGCTGACGCTTGGATTTCTCTCGGAAATATCTCGGGAGTATAGGGAATATCATAAAATCATGTTGAAAGACGGGCATTATTTACATTCGGGTATAAAACTGTCCCCTCAACTTCGTAAGCAAGTTAGTTTCAATTAATTTGAGCCATTAGCAATAAAGAATAAATCAAATCACATGTTTTCTAATCCTTTTCCAAATTATGCTTTAGAATGGAGTTATATTGAGGCATGAATATTATTTACCTAGGTCGCACGTGCCCCAAAATCCTCTAAAATATAAATGTAAACCCTGAAACTGGATTCGAGTCAAGTGTTCTTGTTCAAATTTACATTTCCAAAAGGAAACTATCGTAAATCTTGTTCAAAAATAAGCAAAATAAACTCAAACTCCTTAACTTTGTGTTTCCTACCTCTCTGTGTGATTGTACGAGTCTCGTTCATGGGACTGATTGACGCTTAAACTCCAGAGGGGATTTGGTCCTCCGAGCAAATTCTGAACATGCAGTATTCTCAACTACACATTCATAAGGAATCTTCCGTTTGTAAATGGATTTTGCATTTGCAAACACCCATACAACTTTCAAAGTCAGAGAGATATGGATGGATCATCTAGGGAAATCCCGTCCGACCGAATGGGGTGATGATGAATGTGTGTTTCATTGTTTGCAAAGAATGCAGAGGCAAAGTAGCTTTGGCACACTGCCACATATGGCTTAATGGCACTGAGTCCCTCGAGGTTTCGGAACGGAACTTAATTGCAACAGAGTGCTATGTGAAGCACGAGCTGATAAACGGAATTGAAGGGTAGTTCCAAAACTCACTTTTTATCCTTTGGGAAGTTCGTCACTTCCATATCCGCCAAGTCACCTTCTTGTTGTGTGAAATGTGATTTCTCTGAAATTTCTACAAAATAGCCGGATAATAGAACCTAAAAGCTCAACCATGGGTCAGAGGTCAGAGGGGTTTGGGGTTCAATCGGGATCTTATTTAGTTATAGTAACGAGATTGCTTCGGCTCTTGTTATCCATTCTCACAACATCCCTTTCTTTGTTTCCTTTTCAGACCGAGTTATCTCACAACTTGCAGGAGCTGTCAGCCAAAGCCAAATCCGGATCCGAATTCATCCAACGATTGAAGACGCAGACGGAAAAAATAAACGTAAGTTCCCATTCCTCATTCTCTTAGTCTCAATCGAAACAATAGAGAATGCCATGCAGTTATAGGAACACGCTCTTATTCTCGATTCTCAATCAAAGTCCTTTTAGAACAAATGCAAAGCAAAATGTCCTTTTGTTTGCACCCATATTATCCTACCCGTGATTCGGCCTGGACTCCCAGAATCCGAATCAAAGGTCTTGTCTCCATGAGAAACCCAAGCTCAGCTTGAACAACCAACTTAAAGAAAGATACCCGATCTCCCCAAGAAGATCCGTCTTAGAAGGATTCATCCTTTCATTCTCCTAATGCTTACTCTAAGACTCTGAGGGGAGACACGGGAATCCCCGAGAATGTAATGAAATGGCACTGACTCTCTAAACCTGAAAAGCCCGAGGATATCTTAGAGAGAGAGAAAGTAAATGCAACTTTTACCAGAGCACCTCCACTACTATTTGATATTATGTAACCCTAGCAGACTTTGCTTAAGAGCATTCATGCAAGTTGTCAAAGGTAATGCCATTGCGGAGGGTAGTGGGGGTAAATCGTATATAGATTGACCTCCGGGGACAACGTACTGTGACGATTTAAGCCCACGTATAAGAACTGGAGTTGACAGATGTGGGGTCACCCAAAGTAATTTATGAATGTCCCCCCTGGAAATAAGCTTTTAGTCTCTCATGTGTGTGTACGTATGGGAAGGTAGAGGAGGACGAGAGGGAAGTTGGGAGATTAATAAGTTACAGGTTGAAAAGGACACTTTTCCAATATTGTTCTAATGATCTCCCCCTCCCCCCTCTTCCGCTTGTCTACCTTTGGTTTTAGTGCTCTTGTGTCCCTGACGTCTGTCACGACCCTTTGACATCCCTTGCATGAGAAGACCGATGAGCTTTCCACTCTCAAATCCTATCATGGAATCTTGGAATACGATTTCTTTTTCTCTTTGCAAGAAAAAGAAAATCAGATCACTGTAGCTTGAGAGTTTGTAATTTTTTTTGGCTTTCTTAATCTGGTCAATTCTCTCAAGTACATGCACACACGTTGCTACTGTACTAAGAAAAAGCCGAGTACGTTTTTTAGCTATGGTTTAGTTGTGTGTGTGTTTTACAAGGAAACTAAAGCCGGGGGTGCAGAAATAAAATAGGAATGCCGACAGAGGACAAACGGCCGTGTGATTCCAAGCCTTTGGTTTAATAATTTCCCTGTCATCCTCAATCTTATGTGCTTTGTGTAGTTCCGCAGTGCCTACAGATTGCAAGGTGAAGGTTTCCCTTCGTCCAAAGGGACCATCGATCTCTTACTGTTTTCTTCTCTGAGTATATATCTTGAAATAATCCTTTAGACTGAGTTGATGGCGTGGGTAGTGGCAAATGTATTAGAATACAGGTGTCATTTGTCTATTCCTTTGATATCTGAGGTAGATAAATGGGTTGGGTTTTCTATTCTAGGGAGTTGTGTTTATGGCAGAGATTTGGGGCTTTGTTTTACTGGAAATAATTTATTTACCTATACGTATCTGATGATGGCTCTTGGTATTTCTAGAATTGCCATTGACTGTCATTTTTAATTACTAGACTAAGATTTCCAGAACATCATTACAATGGATTAGAAAGGACGAATCAATCATGACATATACATTTATATCTTTCTATTAAGAAGTAGTCATTCCATTCCGAGTACTAATTGACTTTTTTGGGCTCTGTAAGTCCTCATAAAGTAATCATTTAGGCTTCAGACTTTATACTATTAATTGCCCCCATGTCAGGAATATTATCTTTAGTGCCAGTCATTCATAAAAAGCTATTAAGGAACACGGTGAAAGAATTAACCCCAAGACCTTTTACCTCCCTTACACCTAGTCCTAGTGCCTTGGTGTGAGATAGGATCTTATTATATAACAGTAATAATGGCAGTGGTACATTGATTGATATCAAATCCCCTCATTAGTCAACGTCATTCCCAGTTTAGACAGCCTTCGTCTCACAACACAATCAGGAGTTTTGTGTTTTCTATATTTGTAGCCAGCGGAATCAAGACAATGGTGTCTGACTTTCTTACGGCTTTCCCCTCATATTTCGTGACACACAATGCTGTAGTACACAACAAAGCTACTGCTCCTACTACTCAGCTATTTAATATCACTATCAGCTATAAAAGAGCTATACCCTCATGTCTTACGGCTTCTCAATTTCTCAATGTAATTTTTTTTTATGGTAGGGCCGTCTATTTTCTGGTCAGTGGAATTGTGAGGAAATACTCGTCGTAATAATTCTGTCAAGCTTGAAAAAAGCTTTCATTATCAAGTCGAGCTAGGAGAGAGGATTCCATAGCATTGGCCTTCCGTGCGTGCTGCTCTCTCCGTCACTCCATGACTTTTACTTTCTCTACTATTTATGATTATTATTATCGAGCTTCTGTTCTCTCTTTGTGGCAGTGGGGGCAGTAGCTTGTGTGGGCTTTCAATTCAATAGTTTTATGATCACATAATATATGGTCTCTAATTCTACCGCTGCCACTCCGCAAAAAGCTACTTCAGCTACTATTTGACGACTCGAGAGTCAAGACTTCAAGACTTGTAAGAACTTTGGACTAAACGTATGACCCGAGGGTGGAAAGAATTATATGGCAGAGCATAGTAAAGGCTTGTAGGATTTTCCTAGGATATTTTTCAGCCTGCCAAAAGATTAGTTAGCATGGGATACAAGTCTGTTTTGGATTTTCTCTGTTTTCCTAGTCGTTGTTAGTAACCTAAACCTTAATCTTGACTTTTGTACAAAATGCCCTTCTTTCTTTGCTAATAAGCAGTTGTGGTTGGAGTATGTCTTTACATAGAGAAATGCCCGCACCACTCCACGTCCTTTGCTTTTATGTCCGTGATCTTATCATCTCCAAGTCTTATACTCCTTGCTCCTCATGGTTACAACTTGCCATGTCGTATATAATGGGAAGGGACAATGTAATCTTATCAGAGCGGATATTTTTTAAGAGACTGCGAGGCTTGAGGACTTGAGAGGAATCTTAAGAAAAGCTACATCCTCTCATCTCCGAACGACTTGGCTGGAGCTGTACGTAGCCTTGGTGTTAGTCCTCTGAGTCTTTGGTTGCTGATTAAATTGCACGTTCTTAGTCTAAAACCGTTCCCATGTGGGAGGCTATGTTGTAGTTTAGTCGGCGTGGGTGTTTTTTAAAAGCTGCTTCTAGCTCCACCACTACACGAGATAAGTTGATGAATTCATTTGATAGTGGAATAAGCTGTGTGTAAAATTGAATGACAAAGTCACTGAACTTGTAGACTTTCACTTGAAGCCCTTAGACTGCCTTCGTATACCTTATATCTTATTTAGTACCACGGGGTTGGAAGGCAAACACACACACGCACCGGCTTTTGAAATATGTAAAGTAAAAGGAGTAGAGCCCAAGTCAGTAGTTATTTAAGTGGTGGGCTTTTACGACGTTTTTGTTATCTCTGTTAGCTTTTCATTTTCTATAGTTTTCTCTTGTATACTTCAGCCTATGAGGAGAGGGAGAGAGAGATTTTATTATTCGTTGGGAAACCAGAATGAATCTTGAATCTACGTTTAAGATAAGTTAAGGAGGCAGTTCAAGTTCCACCAGTTGGTAGTTGGTTTCTGTACGTGGCTCCGGTTATGTTGTATGTCCATGTCGGCTTGTATCTGTAAGTGAGCTTGTATAAAGTGGAGATGTGATTTTTAGCCCGTTCGTTAGGGCTTATAGGATCATCGTTGTCCGTCTGTCCGTCCTTCGCATAACTCACGAAATAGTTAACCTAGAGTCACCAAATTTTGCACACTGGTTTGTTAGGCTAAAGTAGGATTTAAGTTCGAAGATGGGCTATATCGGTCAAAATATTGACCCGTGGGGGTCAAATGACCCTATTGGGAACATGGGCTTAAAGCAACGAAACTTTGCAAACTGGTAGTTCGGATAATATCTTGTACATTAGTCAAATATGGAATTCATAAATGCTATAAATTACCCGTGGGGGTTAATCATAGGGGGTTTTCTAAACATACACCTAGAGTTCTAAATTTTGATATGTATATACCTGATTCCATGACAAAATGTACCACGACCTATTTTTTAAATTTCAATGAAAGAAAATACCCGTAAGGGTCAATCATAGGGGGTTTTACAAAATAGTCACAGAATCTCCAAACTTCACAGAATTGATCTTTGGATAAAAGTTAAGGTGAATTTGAAGTTCGGGTCAATTATGATAAATGGGTGACTAGTGGGTGCTGACCGTAGGGAATTTACCAGAAAATTAATTTACAACCCTGTAATTTTGTTTAAATATTCCTTTTGACAGTACACGAAACTTATTCAATATTCAGATTCAGACATATCAGATTACAGGATGATCCGTGGGAATCGACCCTGGGGGGTTTCATTAGAAAATGAAGTTTGGTTTTATAGCAACTTAGTACTTGCAATAAAACCAAACTTAAAAGTTTTTGAACACAAAAATCAAACGAACGGGCCCTTCGTAGCTGCTTGGAGTAGGTTTTTTTATCTACATCAAAGGTTTTTGGTTTCTTAAAGCTTGCAATCAAAAGGGGATGGGGCGATAAAAAGCCTCTAGTTTGGGTGAAATTTTGCATAGTCATCCAAGCAAAGTAACCACCTCATAAGGACGGGAATGCCCAGTCATTCGTCTCTTATACATCTGGACGTAAAATATATAATTTTCGGGTGTTTGGAATACTGGAGAGAGGGCTATTGAAGCTGGAGAAACCTACTGGGTCTTCTTATACAAAAGTCTTATAGAGAGCCCACATAAATCTCAAAGCCAGTTGTCATCCCTATTTAGTACCGTAGTTAGGAGAGACGAAGGAAGAGGCTTGTGTTTTAAGGAAGGAAAATTCTCTGGTTGATTTAAAAATTTTACTGCTTCCTCCTCTCTATCTAAATTTACCCGTTTCCGAGGATACGATGCCCATTTCGGGGACATGTTCCTTTGGGAATTCTTGTTTCCCCGGGTTCTATAGCTTTCTCCCAGAGAGAGAGAGAAAGCAAAGGTTTGTAGTTTTTTTACGGTTTTAAGTTGGGACTTGACTTTGATCCGAAATGTATGCTTGGGGAACTTGTGATTTATGCAAACTTTCTACTTCCTGTTTAAACTCAGAGATGGTCGGGGACGGGACGGGATGTGAAATGGAATGAGGGGAAATTGTTTTTTTTTGCTGGTGTGGGTTTCTAAATGTTCATGTGCGTAGGAGTGTGTGTAGTTACACTTAAGTTATATCTATAAAATATTATAAAATATAAACGTAATTTTTATTCATTGAAGAGTAGCTTCGGTGTCGGTGTAGTTTCAGTGGGTAAAAGATTTTGTATTTTCTTTTGAGCTTTTGAGAGGAGAGAATTGACGGATTGAATAGGCGATGAGAATTGACAAAAGCGGTAAAATTGGTGGGACGATGAAATGTGCTTTTATAGATGTATTAAAAGGATTGGAGATTTTATAGCTATTCTTATACTAGGTGCTTGTCTCAAAACAACCCAATTTGCTTCCACGACATCAACAAATAAAAAAGGACATGGTACAAGCCTCACCACGAACGAATCTGTCTATCTTATATAGTATAAGCCATAGCCCAAAATAGTTTTTAACGCCCTACGCAGTGCATATAGCCGAAGGAGCTTAGGGCCATCAAAATGCATATATTCTTCAATTCCTCGAAAGTTTTGAGAAACACAATCAGCTTTCACCGCTTCCTAACTTTGTTTCATTCTCGAGTCTTATGAGATTGATTGTCCTTTAACCTCTGAATTGCTACGTTTCTATATATTACACATAGTAGTAGTGTCTACCTATCAAAAAAGTTGCTAGACACAACACAAGTAACTCCACAAATACATGAATACCGCATTTGTGAGCCCTCACACAAATGCACATACGATTATAGTGTGTGCGGCCTTCGTATAAACCCTTTTGTATCGATTCATCCCCAAGATGTATGAAAACACGACAGATTTCCCAGTTCAACGTAGTCTTGGCCTTCCCTCCGAGTCTTAGACGGATGTAGTTGTCCAACTTGGTTGGGAAGGATTTTGAAAATTCAGGGAGTCAGAGCAGAAGGGAAAGTGATGGTGGATGGTGATTTGATTGAGTTGAAGAGAAAGGTGCGTGATTTCTTTGTTCATGTCCCTCGTACTGTTTTGCATCCTTAATGCTCTTTCTACGGCCTCCTAAAATCTCGGTATGAACAATTTCTATAGAATCTCAATACCCCGGGTACGGGACGGGATTTTCCACGGATATTTCGATTGAGTAAATTTAGACTTTATAATCTAGAGTGAAAGCGAATTGGGAGTTGTGGGTGGATGTCGGATGTGGATTGTGGATTGTACTACCTACTTCCACTTTCTTGAAGGAACTGAGAAACGAGAAAGAAAAGACTAGCTCTGATATATTATAATGTTAAATCGGTTTGACTGACTGAAACCAAACCAAACTAAAGCTACTGAACCATCCATGCATGGAAAGCTGGAGGAGAGTCTTGTCTTTAAAAAAAAGACGCCGGCTACAGTAAAGCGTTACATGGCAAGTAAGACTTTAAAGCGGGTAGAGAAATTTGAAAGAGAATTGCAAATCTTGTATTCTATTTAAATTTCAATTTCCTATCCCATCCTCGGGCATTATCTCCGAGATTTATTTCCCATTGTGTAGTGTCTTCTTCTTTGAAAGGGCTTTTTAAGGGATTTATATTTAAGGAGTGTATGCACTTGTGGGAAAAGGAAATGGAACTCTTCTACTGGAATAAATAGCCTTAGAAGCTCGGGCTTGAAACTACATGTGGATTTTTAAGCACAGATCTCCCATTTAGTTGGACTGGGAACATGGATATCCATGTCCGTGAGCCGTGACCACTGAGCTGACCACAAGCTCAGAGTCAGAGTCACAGCCATTAAAATGAATAGGACCGGCTATACAAACAGGGAGTGGATGGTATGAGAGGTCGAAGCTTCTAAACTTCCGATGAGATGAACCTCAGCATGTTTGAATTAGAATAGTCTATATTTTTGTGTTTGTGGTCTGACTGTGCTTTGTTCGATGGTATCATCATCCCCGCTCTTCGGGCTTCTTCCCGCTCAGACCGACAAGATTTATTAAATTTCGGATATGATGAAATACCTCAAACTATTTGTGGGTTTAGCCTTTAGCCAACTTGCAAAGTTTCCGGTGAATGGTCCACAGTTCCAGAGCACTGAAGCGGAGTGCTTGGATGGCCAGGTTTTTCTCCTCAGTAGTTTTCATACGTTCCCTTAGGGGCTGCTGGGATTCTCAGCTGTACAAGCGTTTTGGGGAAATTACCACAAGAATGCAAATGAGGATGATGATATTAGGAGGGAGGTTGTTAAGTAAGTGGAGTACTAATAATTAAATCCATGTGTGGTGGATTGGATTAAAAGTGTATTTTGACTAGAGAGGCGGATTTAGGGAAATCTATAAAATTTATAAAACAGGCCTTCATCATTGGTGTCATGTAGCTTTGAGTAGTAAAATGATTCTTGACTAATTTGAAATGTGATCTATGTATTTACAGGAAAACTCGGTCTCCCTGGAGAATCAAGTAGCTGCCCAGGTGGACTTGATAATAGAATCGTTACAGAAGCGGAAGCAGGAGCTGATGAATTTTATTCACAAAGAGAAAGAATACAAACTCCGGTCTTTGAAGACCGAAGTCTCCAGTCAGGGACAAAGACTGCAGCAAACCACGGCACTCATTCAATTTTGCATCGAGGCACTCAAGGAAACCGACCCGCTTGCTTTCCTTCAGGTGAGTACAGTTGGCTAATTAGCGATATGCACTCTTCATTAAATTATACTCCTTCTCCGTACCTTTTTATATCATAAAAGACGAATACGACGAACTACTAAATGTACATTCAAAAGAGTATTGTTAAACCCGACGGTTCTGAGAAAAGAGGGATATCGGGTTCCTTTTATACGGTTTACCCTTACTCACTGGTAACAATGCCCATTCGTTGGCACAAGATCTCGAAGCCCTTACATTTTTCACGGGTATCAAGTTTAATAAAGTTATTAAGCTAATTATAAGCGTGGCTTGTGTAGATAGTGCTATTGTACATACTCAAAGGCTTCAATAAAAATATAATTACATTTTACAAACGTCATCGAAATTACGAGGATTTTTTTTGAAGTTTAGAAAATAAACTGAAGTATCAGTGTCTTTTCCTAGAAAAATAGTTTTAATTCTGCTACTAGAAAGCAGTATGTTATAGCAGGATTGCTGATTTTTCGTTTGTTCAAATTTTCCTCGGATCAGGATCTAAATTTGCTTTATACTCAAACTTGCTCATTCATTAAAGCTAAAACTATGGGCAACTAGTAGTTGGACTTCAGAGTTGCTGAAATTGTACACTTCCAGTGTCAAATTCATTTGTGTTTTGTATGAAAAGGATTCCCTGTCGGCTATGATAATCGTGAAGCTCATTAAGCCAACAAATACATTTCGATTAGCCAGTGTCCATATTTTAATTATTTGTGTACTAACAAAATCAACTTGCCTTTATATATCGAATGCTTAAATTATGGTCTACTTAAAAAGTAAAGTGCTATTTTTTATGAAAACTCGTGTATTTTCGACATTATTTATGGACGTGAATTGAGTTTTCAAGACAGATTACACTAGAAGCTGGCTGGTCCAACCCATTTGTAGTAATTTATAGGATAAGAGATTTATGTGACAGAATATTTGAGAATTTCCAGTTCCGGCGATTGAATTCTAACGTTGCCGGTTCTGAGAATGCTCAAATTTTTCAACCGAAATTCAAAAGATTAAAATCTAAATAAACAAAAATCCTTTATGTTATGTGACAATGAACCCACTCTTTCCACACGTAAGGATGAAAATTTCAAACATACACAAAATCCCATAAGATGAAACCACTTACTAAATGATGCAACAAAACTTTTCAAATTTCCATTCCGAAATTCCAAAAGACCTTCCTCCACCACCCACGAACCTTGAACCTCATGTTGTGCACCGCCTTGGAGATTAAAAATGACGATCAAAGCAAACCCAGTGGAATCCCCAGTCTGAGATAATGACCATCTCGTTTCCACAAAGAAAAAATCCTCCACGCCTTTCTCCACAACATCCTTTATATTTCCTCAACAAGGATTCCCACTGCCCGCTTCCCCCACTTTCAAAGAAGCTATCTTAAACTAAAAAAAACCGCTACATTCGGAAATACTTCCATCTCTACAGAATACCCGCCTAAAAGCCTCCGACTAACTAAAGAGGATTTCATTTCCATAGAGGAAATGGCCAGGATTGTTTAGACCAGGACTCAACGGCGAATAGAAATCTTGCTTGTTTTTGCCCACCCAGCAAACACTGGCAATGAAGACTGAAAGAGCCAAGTGTCTTACACACATCTTATACGTACGATAATATACCCTTGGCTAAAGTCTTACTTAACTATCTCTCTCTTCTGCTAAAAGCCAAGATGCATTTGGAGACAGGATAAGAAAAAAAAACAACCACCTCCTTGGGAGTATTGCCGCAGTTTAAATGAATTATGGAATCATATATTTCCTCGTTTATTTTCTCCTGTCCCGAGCCCCCATTTCTTTTCTCACATCCTTTCCCCCCAGAGAGTATAAAAATGTCCAGATTTTGGGATAAAAATTGTGTGAAAAATCAATTTTTCAGCTTTTTTTTTACTCTCTACTCCGCCTACGAATTCAATCCTCATGTGGGCTTGTTGTTTCCCTAGTGTTGGGGGATTGTAAATAGTGTTAACTGGGAAAGTAGTGCAAACTTTATTACGATTTGGAGGTGTTGATTTTATTTACTTGGGAAAAATACGGTCAACCCATTCAAAGGCGTTATAACTATAGTTATTATCGGAGATACATGGGATAGTGATGGGTTGTCGGGTTTTGAGCGTGTTCGAAGGCCGTGTTGTATTTGAAGTCTTCCTTGGAAGAGGCCAACCTTCTTATCACATCAAGGCTATCATTTTGGTTATGCTAATGCTCGTAAGAGCAAAGGGAATAAAGTGGAAGAAATACGGTAATGGGGACGTGGATTATAGAGAAAGCAGTCGAGTCCCCCATCTTTTCACGTTATTGCAGCTTTTTCCTCATCTTTTGATCTTTTTTAACCCCTTAATGGCCATAGTTTTATTTTGGGTTGAAAAAAAATCACTCGCTTCTTCACGGGTTGACTTTTGGTGGAGGAGAATGTAGAAGAATTTATTGTCTTTATCTGGGACTGCATATCTAGAGAAGGATGGAAGTACTACGAATAGGGATCTGTTATTATTATTACAGAGAGTATCAAAATATATATAAGAAATAGTTTGTAAGGGGCTGGAGTATTACAAATTGTCATTGAATTCAATTGAATGACTAACTGTTATTGTTCATAGAGTGTATAATATTTTAACTTATGTCTGGAGCTTTTGGATAAGTTGGGCTGTTATTTTATTTGATACATGGTTTTGTAGCACAGTGTTTTTTACGTGTAACAATAAGGTGCATTGTTGCTGAAACTAAAACAAATGGGTGAAATTTTTCATCAAAATTATTGATAAGATGGCCTGTGTATTAAAATTAGAAAAAAATGTATTACCCGCCGCTAGAAATTGATTGCTAAAATTTATGTGTGCAGGAAACAAGAAAACAGGGTTACAGTAAATTCTAATGGCCTAGGTTTCAAAGTTTATGTTCTAGTGAAATAAAATGTAATTTATGAATCGTATTTGAATTTGTTTGTTTGAATATTTTTCAAAGGTGGGATCGTTGCTGCTAGCCCGAGTCCGGAATTTAGAAACGTCTTGGATTTCAGACTCGGACGATTGTGCAAGTTCAACGGACGGGTCGATGGTGCAAATTTCTCCAGGGCGAAATACTTCATCCTCCCTACAATCCTATAATAACGGTTTAGCCTCAATCTTTAACTCTGATTTTGATTTGACCCTTGATGACCGAAGTGTTCTCCATACTATTAGGCAACTCAACTTTATTCAAATGAAACGTAAGTGCAGTCGCAAACTATAAGAGCTAACCTAGAATTTTAAACTTGTCCTGCTGCTCCAAAAAAAAACTTTCCCTGTATGTGTCGTGTGCATGAACGTGTTGTATGTAGCAGGTGTAGCTGAAGCGATTCAGCGTGAACTTATTCCCACGGTTTTGCAAGAAAAAAAATTCTGAATGTCACTTTGTCCTTTGGAGTTTATTGAGGAACTTGTTCATTTACTTTTACTTCCTTATTTATATTCCCAGTTGGTCCAACTTGCAACTTTTCCTTGAGACTTTTAGTTGTGCAGAGATGTGTGTGTGTGTGTTCTTTATTTAGTCTATTTTGGTTGGAAAGTATTACTAGCCTTTATTTTGCATGCCTATATAGGAAATAAATGTTTGAAAACATCACAAGGAACAAGTAGAATGTTAAAGTTACTCCAATTTTTTCCTTAAGAATCCTCTTAAGCCTGAACATCCTGGCCTTAATCGACCCGGAATTATTCATGCAAGAAGAAGAGAAAAAAATACAAATGAGTAGACTTGGTAGTAGTACTATACACCTATTCGAATTTAGCCCCATGGAACCTTAGCATATAAGAACATACTAAATGACTCCAGTCACTCCGGCTATTAGATTCAGCATGCCAAAATAAAAAGTAGCAAAAAGTGGATCCGGCTTTCACCTTTGGTCCAAATTTTACAGTCTGCCTTCAATCATCTCATCTCCTCTTGCTTACATTAGGCTTTAGTACCAGTTTTTAAAAGTAAGCCTCATTATATACTCCCTGGATAGATTCCGGAGAGCTGGAGAGAGAGTTCCCCTAGTTTGTAAAATAAATATGTAAATTGACGGAGGAAATTACCTGAAATTAGGATGAGCCAGCTGTGTTTTTCCACGATTTCTCGGCCTATTTAAACTGTGAGTAAGTTGAACTTTTCTACAGGATAAGTTGATGAGTAAGATGTAAGATTTGAGGTTGGTCCCAGTGTCTGGGGAAGAATTAGCAATTTAAATTTGGCATAGTTTATCTAATATTTGTAATGTGGCTATTAATTACTAGGCTTGCCTTTACTTTCCCATACTTGTCTTTAATTGATTAACAAATAGGAGGAATTCCCAGAACTTTCAGCTCCCTTCAAAGTCCCCTGGTAAAGTTTTTGTGTGGGATTTAAACTTGATTTGAAATTTCTAAGGGGAAGGAGTGCCGTTTTGATTTATGTCCTTTGCTTTTGATGTTGCCATCTTGAAATTAGTTTGGTTGCAAATATTGACTATTTACCCTGAGGACGCATGTTTGTAAGATCAAATATTTATCCTTTTAACCCTTTGCTAATCAATCTCACGCTCAGAGTAGATTTACTCTCGAGCTGAGTGAATACAAATTCCCGAGCCTTTTTGTACCCAGTGCACCCATGCTAATTAAAATGTTAAAATATGATGCTCATGGCCGTTTATCTTGTGTGTCTTAATTGAAGCTGCCAAAGACGGCGAGGAACGGAAGCCAGCAGGTAGTCTATCTTTTATAACATCTTTCCGCCTATTCTAACTAACTAATTAAGATAATATGATAAATGAACCACGCACTCCTCGTATGCCATCTACTATATGACTTTACTGCTCCACACTCAACTTTGAGACAGTGCACAATTGTGTTATGCAAATTACAAGTGAAATCTGAAAAAATTATCCTCCTATTTTCCGTGATGTGAAAAAAGGGATGGAACTTATTTACTTTCTCAATCCTACGCTCTTTTTACACAATCTTGAAGGGAAAAGGATGAAAATTAACATGTTTGCTTCTTTTTCTTTCCATTTTGGTGGAAATGTAATTTAAGTCTGGAGATGCTATAGTCTGTCCAGACTCGTACTTTTTTTATACTTCAAGCTGCGTTAACTTGGTTCGTAATTGGCGTTTCGCTGTGGAAATTACAAGATAAGACTTTGGGGGATTGACTGATAAAAAAAATTGGGATGAGACTGAGAAAAGGCTAGGGAGGAGGGAGGACAATAAGATGTAAATTAGAATTAAGGGAGATGGGCTGACTATGTCAGTCTCGGGTGTTTTTAATTATAAGGAAGTGATTTGGTGAAACAGTCCGGGGAAGTACGTTCACATTTTAGGATGAGGAAGGGGAGGGTGTCTCTTTGTAATAAAAATTGATGGCTTGAGCTGTATTTTTTTTAAATGAATCCTCTCTCGCCTTGGAATCAAGCTGGTGGAAAATTAGTAGTTGTATGTTAGTATCTCTTTTGGAATGGGAGTGTCGGAATGATGACTGATTTTGACTGATAAGAGATTATTCTCCGAAGGGCTTTCCTTTACAATTCACGTTAGCAAGAATGGCCATTTCAATCTGGCCTACAGATTTTTGCGTTAGGCAATATTAAAGTCCTCATAGCTCTAATTCGTGAACACTGATTTCAGCCAAGTCAATTCCCAATCTTCAAATTGACTGACACTAAATTTCAGTCGGCTCCTTCCCTATACATAATCAACACGGAGGACTTTTCTTTCGCAAATTATATCCATCGTTCATTATATTCCTAGTGAGTCCTTAACTTGTACGGCTATTTTGGAAAAGAGATGCCGCCGATGTCTGATTAATGCTTCGTAGTAGTTTATAAATTCTAAGATTGGGAAACCCCTGTTGCTGGTATCTCGCTAGGCAGGGAGGGACTTTGCTGTGAGCACCAAGCTTAATTGAATAATTCAAAATCTTTCCATGTCAAAAGATAATAGATTAATGATCCCATTGAGAATGGAGGGAGGAACAGGTTATAGGAGCCGTATATTAGCCTATTCATTGGTAAACTTTCTATAGTATTGTCATCCCTTGCCACCCAACCCTTATTTTACTGTCTTTGACTCCTCCGATTTGCATAATTTATGGATTGCCTTGTCATCTATGGGAAGACACAAGTGAATATTATAACATCCAACGCATTGACGAGTTCCCTTTCTCCCCCTTTCGATAAGCATTTAGTCCGACATGACTTGTTAGAGGCTAATCCAGTGGGAGAAACCTTAGCAGCTGGTGGCATTCAAATATTCCATGTACTTTCATGTACTCTCATTTTGAAATGATGTTTCTCCATGATTTGGAATGTTACGTACCTTTAAATCCTTCGTAAATACTGGAATGTATTTGATATTTTAATGTTGTTTTGCGTGCAGAAAAGAGATATTTTCAGCTACGATAAAGAGCAAAGTTTAAGCCGTTAATATTTCAAACAGCGGTGGTAGAAAGTAGTGAGAAGCAGCCACAAGTGAAGCCGACGCTGAGAACTCGATTAGCCCACTTTACTTTACTTTTGCCACCAGGGCTCTCGACCCAGTAGTTTTACCTCCTGAAGGTTTTGCCAAAAAAAGACTTGTGCGAAATCCCCCAAGACAAATGCAGCTCCTAAGCCCGGCTCTAAATCCTCATCAAAGGGTGAACAAAAGAATCCCGTTTTCACGTGTGAGGCCCTTAACGAAGTAAATTGTTTTTGTCCAGAATGCCTCCTTTATATAAGAAAACATAAATATTATGTTCAATGTTCTTAGTCCATGGTCCTCGAGGAGATATAGGCCCTGTCGAGTTAACAAAGTTCGCTTTAGAACTACCAGGGCCTTTGTTCGTGGTACTATTACCGAGCAGAAAAGGGACTTTTGACAGGACACGAACAAAAGGCTTTATTTCCCTCAAGACTCAAAGGCTGTAGGCTCGACAACTCAAGACGATTTCAGGGCTGAAGGCAAGTCCAAAGGAGCAGAGACTTTCCCCCCAAACGCTGAATAAAAAAAAGACTTGAAGAGTTCACTTCACTTTCCTCCATCATCTCTACTTTAGAATTTAGAGTTGAGAGATGTGGATCAAGAAAAGTCAAGATTTTTTGGCTCTTTGTTTGTTTCTATTTTTCAAGCTCAAAAGTGCAAACATTACAAAGGGAATTGGTTGAAATGTAGAAAAATGAATTATTTCCTTCGTTGAATTTTTCTATTGGAATTGGGATGACAGAGGAAACCTCTCGGGGTTATCACTTATGAATGTTAAATTAGGAGAGGTTTTGTGGGCTGGGTATTTATGATATAGTTTACGGTTGTTAACTACCACTAAGGTTGTGTAATTCTGTTGAGCGTAAATAACACTGATCTGGACGATACACAATAGTGAATAGAATCCGTAAGTGTTGGTAACGAGCAAATAATAACGTGTTTTATGACCATATCAGTTTGACCATCCAGTATATTGATATTTTTATCACCGCTTGATCTTAACTGTTTCTGACTCGCCGACTTTTATAGACTCTTGAGTGTATGGGGCAGTGTGTGCAAAAAACGGGAGTTTTTTTTGTCCCGACTGTGGAAGGACAAACTACACTTTATTGGCAACGTACAGATACTATCGAAACATACTTGTGTCTAAATAACAAGCTCAGACCTTTAAAAACTATGCTACTAACCCAAGTTATTTCTAATCCTACTGACTTTGAAACTTACAGCTCCCGGCCCGATTATGATCATTCCAGAAGAATGTAGTGCGGAAAACAACAGCGTCACAATTGCTTGGCAGCCCCCACAAACCTCTTTCATAGAAGGATACGTCTTGGAACTGGACGACGGAGCTGGTGGAGCTTTTAGGGTAAGTTTTTTTGACATTTATTCCTGGAGAAAAAAACACTTGACAGCTTCTGAGAATTGGGAAGCGAAAAACCAGTCACTTCCAACTTTGAACAACAAAAAAGTTTTAAAAACATCACAGTGTTCTATTTATATATTGAATCTAAACCTTATTGTGAGTTTATTATAGCTACTTCAAAAGTAGATCAGAGATATCATTGAGCATTTAAACTTGATCAATAATTCGGGAGCCGGGATGGGAAATACGTCCCCGTGGGCCCTGGTAAAGTTGTGAGGATAAATATTTCCCAATGGTAAATACGTCCCCATTGTAAATATGATTTTGACTATTTAAAAAAATAATTTGAACTAATATTCAGCGTGCAGATAATTATAATATTTCAGTGCGAGTAGTATTTACCACGGGGACATATTTACAGAGTAAATATTTACCAGGGACACATTCACACCAACCGGTACCAAATAACTCTAACTACCGGATGAACTTTAATGGTGTTTAAAATTCGAAATTCGAAAAGTTTGTATCCCATACAATCAAATTGGGAGAGGAAAACTCTCCAGTATTGCCCTTGATTCTTAGCCGCTGGAAACTCTCAAGAATCCGACCAAGTCTAAAAAAAAATCCCCACGGGCTTCAAAGCTTACCTTCTTGTATGGGAAAAGTGTGATGGGCGAAAGGTCCTTCCTTCCTCTCGGATATTTCCGCCTGGTGTGAATCTTGATTTTTATCTATTCATCACCCTGACACGGACACTGTCCACTTTTTTCTCCTTCCTTGTCTTCTCTTATGTTTTTTATACACTCCCAGTGATAAAAGACCACAGCGAGTGTGATTCTGAACTTGGTGTGTGTATATAGCTGTCGACAAGAATGTAGTTTGGAATTTGGGCTCTTTGGGCATGTTTGCGTATGTGTTTGTGAGTTTGGATGTTGTGTGTTGATAGTCTCTGGCAACAATAGGAAATAATAGTTCTCGTGTATCCATCTTTTTGCTATGTTTACCAGACCAGTACGAGAATCTTCCCTGGGCTGTCTTGAGTCTTGTGAGCATTTTCTCAATTTGTCATCAATTTTCATACGTCTTGTTGTCTGAAAAGAGCCATCAGTTTGGATAAAGCCTTAATGTGGATAGAATGCATATGGGCGTTAAAAAAATAGGTATAGACTATTTTGGGGAAAAAATAAGAGAGAGAGATAGAGAACGTGCTTTTATTTCTTGGAGGTGGATTAAGATGAGTTCTGTGTCTGTAGTGTTGGGAGTTATGAATGGAGGATGGTGGTTTTTTTTTAGAGTTGGCTGATTAGTACATTCTTATGATGTGAGTATTAGCTGAGTCGTGGGAGTTTTGATTAAAAAATGTGTGGTATCTATATTTAGCTGATTTTTAATATCCACCGAGAAGCATTAAAAACTAAGCAAAGATTAAATTAAATCTCTTTGATATGAAGACGCTAAAAATGTATTTAAAGAATCTAATAAAAGAGCAGAGTGTAAAGAGGCGAGTTGGAAAAGTTGCCATAAATTCTCAACTATTCCTCCTGGCAGATTTATGAATTTTGATTTCCTTCCATCAAAGGAGTTTCATGTTGGCCACAGGGCTTGTTCAATCCACACGGATTCTCAGAATATTCATGAACCATACAAGCTTGCAAATATTTGCAAAATATCTACACAAGCCTCCATCTCAATACATTCATCTATTTCACAGACCTTTGGCTCGTAGTGAAATTAATTTAGTTTAGACCTTTGGAGATTGAATTTGGTTGTTACTTTTGCCAGATCATCTTCCACAGATTCTGCTTCCGGGCATGGTGATGAGCTTTGAGTGAACTCGAGTATTTGCGACACTCTGCTTAATATGTATCTTGTCTATAGTTAAGACTGTGAGTGTTATCAAGCTAGAAATAAAGCCTATAGTTACAATATCAATACCCACTATGCCAAGATTTATATATATATATTTACATAGCTTTGCAATATGACTAGAACAGGCTTATATAAAAGCGCAAATTGATTTTAGATCGATTTTTTTTTAGAAAAGGCTGTAAAGTTGGTAGTCGAAATGAAATTCCAGACCAGGGGCCTATAGCCACTTTAAGTCCCTAGTGTATGAAGGGTGAAGCTATAGATGAAATTGGTATGTAATACCAGCTCTGAATATTTTCTACGCATAATGTATAATACATTTATTTTTGCCAAAATAAGTAGGTTGCCGATCTTGGTGGTTCATAGGCTGGGCATCTGCTTGTGGTTGTTATTCACGAGAAGAGTTGTCTTCTGATTAACTTCTCGGCTACATGTTTAATATCATGGAGAAGCTGGAGAGTTTTGAATTTTGATTGCGAAACTTGACATTCCTTACATTAGAGGCAAGTCTAGGATTTATTATTTCCTTCATGGTCCTCGATTGCAATGCCCAGTCACCCAGTCCTTGGGAGTTTTCATCCAATTCGGAGATTTCGGAGACTCAGTAGGTTTCACACTATAAAACTATCAGGGATATTGTAAGTCTGAAGTAACCAGCTTGTAGGAATGCATATCCATGTAGTCTCGTTCTCATTATGCAAAAATATCTCATCCCAAGATCGACTTGTCTTGTCAGTAACAGAGAAGCCCGGTCCCGGGTTCCTCAGCTTTGGCATCAGCTAGCAAATTCTTGCTCTTTTCGAAGGCTGGTTGAGCGTTACTTTACAAGTTTTTGACTTTTTGTGTTATTATGTTATCAATCATTATCTAGGCTGCTTGGGGAAAGAGAAGCTTTGCATATTTTTCATTATGTCATGTGCAAGGTTGGATATCTACGCATTCTTCCCTTTGAGCAGAAATTTACTAATCCTCCTTTACAAAGAAGGTCGAACAACTGGGAAGGTTTCTATGTACCCGCTGGAGTTGGTCTCATAATGACGCTTCTTTCAAATTCGAGGATGAAGGGACTCGGTATATTATCAGAACAGGAAATACAGACACGTGGCTAGTTTTGAAAACACTCGAGTCTCTAAACACAATTTTGAAAACTAATCAGGAAGTATGTACGTCCGGAAGATATCGCATCATTTGAGGAAGTGATCTTAGAGCCTTGCCGTACTTATAGATTTAGTCGCCTCGTAGTTCATACTTCTAAAAATGTATAAAGTTGCCCTGCCACAGCGGCAATTGTTTGGGAACTACGGTAGATTGAGTTTTCAGGAATTGAAAGGAAGCTGGAATTGGAAGTGACTGGTTTTGTTAGCCCACGCGGTCTCAGTATTGGAGATGGTGATTGTGGGAAATAGGGTTGAAAGGTAATAGAAGTGACGGGGCTTATTTAATTGAAACCTTTTGTTTGATTGGATGTGACCCTACAGGAAGTGTACTGTGGGAAAGAGACAATCTGCACGGTGGACGGACTGCATTTCAACTCTCTGTACAATGCACGCGTGAGGGCTTTTAATAGCACTGGGGAGGGTGGCTACTCCGATACGATCAGCTTACAGACAGCTGAAGGTAAGTTGTTATCATGATTTCTTCTTATCAGATTCTTAAAGTTATGTATATTTAGAAACATTTGGTAGTTTAGACAATTAGTTCAGTTCAGAGCTCTGAGAAATGACTGTAAATAAGAACAGCATATCTTGTTTGTATTTATTTATTCTACACCAACAAAGCATAAGTTGGCAATTATGTTGCCCTTTGCCAACTCTGAGAAAAAAGGGGGTAGAAGATGGGCAGGATTTTTTTATCACTTTGCAAAATATTCCGTGCCAAAACTATAAACGTTACATGTTTGATAAAAAGCATTTAATTTTGGTAATTGTTTCGAAAAGCGGGTAGGGAAAGTCTAGAGCGTGAACTTTTTATGGGGATAAATGGATTACGAGCTGATATTTTTAATCGAGTGGCAAAGTTACGTAAGGATTCCGTACAAGGTTGATAAAGCCATTACCATATATTATTTGTAAATGGCTCAAAGTGTGTAAATTATCAGAGAATTTGAACGGGTTATGGGAATGAGAAAAAAACGGTTCATGTGGTTAATCTTTATTCCGATCTTGGTAAACTGCCTTTCTGCTTGTACTTTTTAGCTTTCTCTAGCAAAATGAATGACTTTATACTCACAAGTCAGTACCTACCTAGATTCGTATTCATTTCCACATTTTATAAGGTACAATGCGATTGTGTAGCGAGGAAAGAAGCCAGAAGCACCTGGAATTATTTTTGCCGTTAAAATCGTGTGATATATAGGTCGATAATATCAGCTTCAAGTTTTCGAACCTAGTGTAACCTACTGTGTGGAAATCCTTAAATCTGTAGAGATGACGACAGGTGTGATGTGTGGAATCTTTTGGTAAATCTCTGTGTGTTTTTTATCCTTGTTATTTTAGTCGCGTGGTTCACCTTCGATCCAAGTCTGATTGCCCATGGTGTTCGACTCCTAAATGAAAACATTACAGCCACCTCTGATTCATATGAGCCTCGCGTCGTCCTCGGCAGTGTTGGCTTTGCCCGTGGAGTTCATTACTGGGAGTTTTCGGTTGAAAAATATGACGCGAGTGCGGATCCTTCCTTTGGAATTGCGAGACTTGACGTTGCCAAAGACGAGATGTTGGGTAAGTGACAGTTTTGCACATAGGACATTAGCAGTTCATTGCTCCGAGGATTTCTAGGTTATTTGTCAAAGTGTGTGGAGCGGCTTATTAGATTCTGTGTGGCAAAAAAATGAAACTGATGATGGCTATCAAAATGTCATATAAGCTGGAGATTTTGTGGAATGGGTTTAATAATAACATGTGGGATATATATTTCATCTATAGGGAAAGATGACAAAGGTTGGGGAATGTATATCGATCATCAGAGATCTTGGTTTATCCATTGTGGAGTACATTCTTGTCGAACGGAGGGTGGAATCGGGCCGGGCTCAACTGTCGGGATACTTTTGGATCTGGACAGACGCCAGGTTACATTTTACGTCAATGAGGAACAACAAGTAAGTGACAATTTCTGTACTTGAGTTGACTTTAGTTTGTTTAGAATCTTGAAGCCAACGCACTTTCTTCAACTTGATGCACTTAGTGTCAATTTGTCCAAGAATTTCAAATTGAAACTGTCGACACAAAAAAACAAGCTAAAAAATATTTTTAATGTCCCACTTGTGACTTTGTCTTACTTTTTTGTTTCTGATTTTCAGGGTCCAGTTGCTTTCACAAGTCTGTATGGAGTTTTCTACCCGGCTGTAAGTCTAAATTGTAATGTCACAGTCACTCTCCACACTTCGATGGTTCCTCCAAGCTTGAGTGAGAATGGGACTTTAAGAAGGCGTTAGTGTTAAGTATCTAGGTCGTGCGGATTTTTTTTATCTCTCCGTTTGGAATTTTGTACGAATTCATGTTCTAACAACTAGTCCGTCTGATGAACCTCTAAGATCCAAAGTTGTCTAATACCTAAGGAAATAATATGGATTTAATGTTTTTAGTGTACTCAACAAGATTTTAACGAGATACATACTGTGTGCTAGAATTCTTTAATATGCATGGAAATTTCGGTTATCGGGAGAGCGTAGGTGGTCACCTACTTTTACATATGATAAAGAGGTTAAAGTTATCGATAGAGGTATTACAGATAATTACTTACTCAAGGAAATATAAATTGATATGACGTTAGTCGGGAATCAGAAATTATTTGTAAGTTATACTTGTACGGTTAACTATTAACTATTAATGATATTTAAAATTACGATCTGTCTACTCTGAAGCTACTTCAGCTTATAATATAATTATAAGCCAGACTGCTATTTAGTACAAGATAAATTAGGGATGACTTGACGTCGGTTTTGAATGTTTATATCGTAATTGAAAATTTGGAGCGATGTGGAACGTTTTTTTGGAGAAATAAAAGGCTAATTCCTTTAGTGTATTTGATCATTTACATTTTGCCGGGACATGTAACGTCTGAATCTTGTTGGGCTATCAATTACCCGGGTATTCACTGGAACTTCTAAACTTTGTGTTCATGTTATTATCCTCTCTGACATCTCTTTGAGCACCTTTTGAAGTTGTTGGCCTCATTCGTGTAGAGTTTAATCTGAGGTTCATGCCATGGCATAATTTTAGATTCAGTCCAACTACTTGATAACTAAACCAGGCTAATTAGTCCATCATACAGCCGTTTTGTTGACAGTTGACTCAATTGCAAAAGTATGGATGTATTTAGGAAGATTTCAAATACTTCCAAATCGAAATTATGCGCCTCATTAATTCAATACCTTGTTCGTTTTTCTGGACTTACTTTTCCAAAATGTAGTTCAAATCGATTCTATTCTTAGTTTGAACAGAAATAACCATCTTTAGTCCTTACTTAATGCTCACCAAGTATTTATCTAGCTTAGCTATACAAATAGATACAAATGTTAACGAACCTCTCATCTACTTTATTCACGGTTTTCCATCCTACTTTTTCAGAAATAGTATTTTGAATGTCACCAATTTAGAAAAGTCCATCGACCACACTGGCATCGTTGGATTTTCCAACGTCAAGCCACGGAGAAAACTTTTTACCTCAGAAAGTCCTAAAAAAACACTTACCAATGAACCCAGAAGCTTCACCCCCTTCGACCCTCTGCGCCTCGCGTCGTCGAGATTCGTCGAATAATTGATCCATAGAAAGTTCACCAATTATTATTTACTTTGAATACTCCATATAGCTTTCAGCACCCTCCATCACATTCATTACTGTCTTGGCCACTATTGAGTGAGTCCAAAGTCCACAGAAATTTGTTCATTGTAAACCAGCCTCCCCCTCCTCCAAGGGTGGAAAGTTCATTAGGAAATTACTTCAATCAACTTTAGACATCACTCAGAGCAGAGAGGAATTCAAAGTCCAAGGTATTACATATTATCCCTACTGCCATGCCACTGCTACAAATACTATATATAGACATTGATTACATATATGCAGAGGACATTATTATCCCCAGGTATATACATACATACCCACAGTCACGTCCTGGTAGGGTGTGTACCCAACGAAAATAATTTCATCGAGTATTATCAAGGAGAAAGCAAACATTGGAAATTGGGCTCTGCCACCACCACTGCCAAACAACTACTCGGGTATGAACGGTATGAATGGGCACGCATGCACAAGCATTATAATGACAAGAGGGACGGAAACAATTTGTTTTAGGTTTTGTTATTTGAGAAACTATGAAATTACGCGTCTTTTGTGTAGATCCCTTAGCACAGCGACCCAAGTCTTGTGCTTGCATTCGAATATTCACAGGACGACAGAGTCCAAGTTGGGCGGAATGGAAAGTAAAAGCCATTAGGGAAGAGAGAGAGAGAGATGCAATAAGAGATGTGAGTTGTAGGAGATTTAATCTAATATTCAGGTGAGAAAATAGTTGATGGGTGAATGAGCTCTTGGGTTATGTGATTACGATGTCATCTTATAATTAAAATAAAGTTCTTAGGGGGATTCAAAGTTTGTGAAGCGTGAGTTGTAAGAGAAAGAGAAAAAGCACTGCCACCACCACCCAACTCTGTGTATCATCTGACGACTGAAGATCAGGTTGGAGGTTGATGATGTTGATGATGGGTGGTATGTGTGCGTGAGTAATAGAGTTAGATAACTTACTAGTCTCTTTTCCTTTGATGTTCACACTACATGGAAATGTGTAGTGTGTTATATTAGGCCTGACTGTCAACCACAGTGGAGAGGGCTCGGCTAGGCTGCTGTGTGTAGTTGATAAATATCTCAACGTTTTCTCTTTCATGTTTTCAGGGTGACAACTTGACTAAAGGCTGGTAATTTTATTGCGAGAGGATATTTCAGGATATGCTTTTATTGTAGGTCCAGCATGGGTTTTAATACAGTGAGTTTATTAAATGTTCTTACGCTGCAGTAACTTATAAAAGCTTATGAACGAATCTAGGATTATTATGCAATAGATTTAATCGAAAAATAAACTACGGGTTTTTACTATTCATAACCTCAATGAAGTCTGTAATTTATACAGATTTATCGAGTCATTTTGTGGAGCTTTGAGGTAAGCTTCAATTTTCATTGCTTAAAGTTTCAGTAGGCCAACTTGGGATAGCCAAGACCGTAATTTATCGTAAAAGTTGATTTAAATAAAACATTAAAATTCCCCTATAAAATCAACACAACATTTTCCCTATATAAATCAACACTTTATGATCCTAGTGGGTTTTTATCTCAAACTCATCAATCAAAATGGCTAAAACACTTGTGGGAAAAATTTCAAATCAATCTGACTAGTTTGAAGAGAGTATTTCTGCGGACAAACAGACAAGGTGATTCCATAAGCCCTGGCTTGGGTTAATAATTGCTGATAATTATAATTTAAATAGGTACTGTAGCAAGCACTACTATTTTGATAATGATTAGGTCTGTTTAACATGAGGCAGAGTACTTACTGAACCCGGAACAGGCTTTTTATTATCCACACATCTGCAAAATGGAGCAAGGCCTTGAATTTGAATAATCCAATTTATGATTTAAAATGCATAATCATGGCAAAACCGGTACTGGCAGTACAGAAGAATTAATTTTCAATACAAACCCCTCACACCTATCTTCAAACAGACCAATCCAGCTCATCGGTTTGTGGTTTATGCGTATCTAGTCCCTTGGTTGTATTTTGTGTTTTGTACAAAATTCAGCAGCCCCTCTCCGATCGAAACCTCAATGTGGACTTGGAGGAAATTCGTCTTAAATTATACAATTCTCTTTGAAGAGGTGGAAGTCGGAGTTTCCCTTTACAAATTCCATGTTAAATGTGTGGAATCTGATTTTGTGTAAACACGCGTAAATCGATAAGAATCTGCGTCCAACCGAGTCTGAGAATTCATTGGAGAAACCTCCCTCGTGCATGTCGAGCTATTTGAACTCAAAAGTCGATAAAGAGGCATGAAGTCGAGGGTTTTGACAGAGTTTGTCGAAAAAGTAGAATGTGCCTACCCCAAGTACCAAAGTCATAAATAAGTAATTAAATACAATTCGTGAGCTTATGTCATACTGGAAACAATTACAAAAACATTTTATTTCATTACTTGCAACTTTAAAATAACTTGAGGGTATTGAACACATGACTCATTTATTCTCCCTGACTCACAAAATATTTGGCATTAGTTTAATGTGCCTTAAAATTCTACACATTCCACCTCCATCCAGCCCAGAGTGAATCCATGACAGGAAGCCATTAACTCTACTCCATGAGATTTTAAGCCCTGGGCCGACCACCGCTGCATCAAGAATTTAAAAGCCTTGACAGTAATTGTGATTACACACTCGAGTCGAACAACAAATGTAAAACGGACGAGACCAAATCCCAACATCCCAGTCAACAATGTCACTTTCATACATAAAATGTTTCTAAATCGGCATTTTCCTCATGTCACAATCAACAGTTCCCTCCCTCCGAAGCTCATTAATGAATTGGTACACGACCCAGATGCAGTACAGCTTGAACAAGCTGCCAAATCCTAGGACGACAGGCTTGGCCCAGAGTATCGTGGCGGTGAGCCTCCCTTGATAAGTCTCGCAGGCTGCGAAGGTTATTAAGATCATTAGGAGGAACCAAGCTCCGAAAAACCATTTCGCACAGTGCCTTATGTTGTTCTTCAGAGAAAGAAAACAGAAAAAAATCCGCATGTTATTTTTTTATCATCCAATTGAAGAATGCCGAACAATATCCGATGCGGGCACTTACAGCATTGGCTCCATAAAGAAGAATACACGACAGGACGAACTGAGCAATGGCAAATACCAAGTATGCCATTCCAAAGAGGAGCATCGGTACATCCCCTGCAGATTCATTATTTTCGCCCACGTTGGACGAGGCATTTGCAAACTTCTGGAGGGTGATCAATCCCCCGATGAAAAACCCTATTGACGTAAACTACAAGGAGAAAAATCAAGGATAATACATCTTTCTAGGAACACTCTTTAAATCCCATAAATCTCTGAATGTGGAACATGAATGAATATCCGGGACACATATTATACCGAAAGGAAAACAAACTTACGAATTCCAAAGTTGCCACGATCCTAGCTCCATTACGAAGTGATCCACCACAGCAGGAATGAAATATGATCATGATGCTATCGAACGTTCCCCACTTTATTTCAGAAAGATCCTTTGAACTTTGATAGAGGATGATCGGTTGATGTTTTCTTGAGGGGAATATTTATATTTGATAGCTTTAAAAGGATTTAAAACCCAATTGAGGAGATGGAACTCTCATAGACGGAAGTCCAGATTCCTAGCTCTACTCAATGTGAAACAGATAGAAAACGGAACACACAACAGCTCTCACTACTTGACACATGATCAATGGCGCAGTTTACCACTGGGGAATAAAGCATTCTGCGTGAGCTAGCGTAGTGAGGATATTGTCATGTAATTACATATTATAAACAGACGAAATACGGTCTCGTGGATACCTCAGGCACAAGGAGGAGGACAGGTGAGTTAGATTTTATATGCAGTGTGTTCCAGGTTAGTAGGGAAGGTGTGTGTGTGGATATTAAAGCTAGCTTTTGTGACTCAACTTGTTTTTCTACCCCATTGGTGACTAAGGGGGTGGTGAGGGTTCACCGTGATGATCCATGGGCCCCCTTGGGTGATTCATAGTCAAAATCAGTTACGCATTTTTATGACGAGACTCATTTATACAGGTAGGTATAGAGATGAGAAGAGGGCATCATATCATCATCAACAATTCACATCATGGTTTCATGGGCTTTGATAGATTTGAATCTGCAGTCATCTGCATTGTTGTGATATTACAGGTAGGGGTTATAAAATCCCAGAAGGAACCTTACATGCGTAAGGGATTGAACAATTGAGGACAGTATAAAAAAACAGCATTAATACAAAACCACTTCCTGGCGAATCAATCATAATGAAGTGGCTGTGCCAAGTCTGGCTTGGCTGGGAACAGTCCACAGTTCAATAGGCGTTTTATTTAATCCTGGCACCCTGAAACATAGTCTGGGCCAGGGTGGCTCTGTAACATTATATTTCAGAGGTGATATTTATTGTAGGTATTGGGTTGCAAGTTTACAAGCTAAAAGTTCAAGTGTAATTAATGTACAACTAGAGTCTAAACCACTCTGGGAGCTTTGATAATAATAATTGTTGTTGTTGTTGAGGCACAATACGACTGTAATTAAATCTTGTAAGGAATAGGCAGGGCTAGAGTTTACAAGTGCGTATATTTTTACGTAAGTTTAAAAGATTTTGTAGGTAGGTACCAGAGGGTTTATAGCCTAGCTGAAAAACCTGACCTTGGTATTTACAGACGATTGCAGATATTCGTACGGATATTATTTACTCATCCTTTGTAGGATAACAGTAGATGGTAATTTTTTTTATTACAGGCGAGAGGATGATAAATAGATTGAGATGGGAGTGCGTGGCACAGTTGGCAACTAGTAAATTCCTGCTTTTTTTACGAGTATGCTTCATTGCATGATTGCCTTATTGGGGATTGGAGATAAGCTCCCTAGTGGGTTTAGTTGAGGTTCATGGGCTTGAACGAATTAAATGAATATTTAATATTTAAAAAAACATATTTAGATATTTCAAGGGCAGTATACTATTATTAATTTAATTTTGTTGGACATGGTTTAAGTAGGGCATTTGTAGACAAAGGGCTTGAGGAGAGGGAAGTCTTAGGATCTTGGAAGGGCTGGTTAGACTTACGAGTTGTGAATTCTTAAGTAAGTAAGTACAGTAGGGGCTGAGAGTTATGCAAATATTTACACGTGCTTTTAGAATTCAAATTTTCTACATCTTATGAATTTCAAGGATGTATAAGGAAGACTTGCGTATTTTTTGTTAATTATAATTAATGTAATCTGCTCGTGATGTAAAATTGTGTCATGGGATGAAATATGTTGTTCGATTATTTTTAAACATTCCAGTGACCTTGTTTTAAGATCTATTTGTAAAGTTTCCAGATTTAAAATATTTATCTAATTATATAAACAATGTTTTTGCACTAAATTTTTTATTTTATTTATTCATTTATTGTAAAGCATGTTCTGCAAGATCTGTAGAAAAATCTAAAAAAAGATTCCATATCTATAACAGATCCAAATAGACTTGATTTATGTTCTCATCTCTATCAAAAATGCATTCTTGTCCTAGTTAAGTCAAACTTAACCTTCATTTCAAAAATCTAATTAATGGAATTTAATTTGTAACTCATACCCCTAAAAAAATTATATTCCAGAGCCGAATAACTAAAACCAAAATTAAATATTCCTAACCAGCGGAATGGTAAAATAATGATAAAGAAATTTACTTACCGTCATCATATTTCAAATGTTTTTCGACAGTCAGCCTCTTTTGCTTTCAAATAAATCCGATGAGTGACAATTCCAAGAAACCCTTAAACTCCCATTTGAAATCCGAGACAAATTAAAGAAGCCAAAAGATATTCCAAGCAGTGTAAACAATACCCTTGAAAAGTCTTGTTCGTTGTGGACACATAAAAATTTCCACCCAAGACAAAGTTCCAGAAACAAGAGATTAGTTTATTTCTTGAGATTACATGGCCCAAAGAAGGCGTGTATATAAAGACATTGCATGATTATATTCCAAGATCCCGAGATTTCCGAGCACTCCTAAGATCTAAGTCGGTGGTATCATTTGGAAAGCGGAAACTCGGAGAGCAAACAATATCTTCATCTTGTACATACAAATGGATGAAATAAGATGAGCCCAAGGAAGAGATAATGGTCCATTAGCACAGGTTGATTTAATTTTCTCCCCCCTCCTCGGAATCTTGATGGTCCTCATCAGATACATGTCTCTATCACACGGCGCATCTTCTACAACTGCAACTAAAACCACTTGAGCTCAAGATGTAGAAATCAATAACCCATCCCGACCTTGTGTGTGTGTTTGAGACAATTGAAACTCGATGTTTTTAAAAATATCTTGGCTCGGATACGTATGGCTTTTTAAAATTGGAAGGGGGACTGCCGTGCAGCCTGGTGACTTTAAATTTTATTGCACGCAACATTTGTACACAATGAGGTGTGAGCTTGAAAAATGTCGTGGGAAAAATACTGACAGGGGACATATATTTTAAGGGCTTTCTACCGAGAATTTAAGGGTGCCGAAGATCATGTAAGTACTTGTTTGTTTTGTGTGTTTTTACGACAATATTTGAGCGTATTTTATGGGACCGTATGGGACCGTATGCGTATGAATAACTTTTGGCGGTGACTTTCTTGACGTTTTTGCATTACAATTACAATGTGTGTTTTCTGTTTCATATTTTAAACCTCTTAAAACAAACATGCACTACAATATCGTATCTGTCGTTTCAAATTGATTAGAACGAGGGAGATCCGATAATGATTCGATTCAGTTTGTAATAAGATGCAGATGCAGTGATGCTCTTAAACTTAAATTGTCTTCCTCTTGGAATCCATTACTAGAGATGCACTTCGCTCAAATCCACAATTCAGAGTAATTAAGAGCTTGATACGCTAAATCCCCACCTGCTGTCACAAGATAAGTCCAAGTCCCCCAATGTCAATTCTTAATCAGGGCTGGGCCAGGGAAACAAAAGACCACGAGGCGAAAATATCTCAAGAATCCAGAAGCGGACAATCCCAAAGTTTTTCCCCCAACAATAGCAAAGAATTTTTTTTTATTTCGCTTCCATTCTTTGATTAACTTATTGTGTCGTTCTTTGGGAAACTATTCCTTTCCTAATGTTCCTTCCAGCTCTCCCCATCAAATTCATTCCTTCTTCGTTTATTCTCAAAACGCTTTTTCATTGTAGAGCTAAAAATTCCAAATTTTTACTAGCTCCTAGAAAGACTAGATCAACCCAGGATGAATAGTCTGACTAATGAATCTGTCACCAGGCTGATCTTTATTAATGATCCTGAAAAAGGACCCGATCATCGATCAATAAATCAATCAAATCTTTATCTTAAAGCAACAGTCTTCCCCAGCCGGATTTATTTTTTTCGATTAAGCCTTTGTGAATTTATGGTTTTAGTTTTAACAATTGTTGAGATCATACAGCAGTAATTACTTGATTCTGATTGTTCAAATTACACTACACTCAAGGGATGCATGAAGTTAAGAAGATGTTTATAAAATTTGTTTTTTTTACCAGGGACTCTCCTCCTTTCACAAAAACATTTTAAGAAAATGTCTAGAGAAGACGTTGAATGTAAATGAACATCTAGTTTGTGGAGAGATGAGGAAGGTTTAAAATTACTTGTATGAGAAATTTTGAATGACGATAACCCAAGGGTACGATTTCCAGTGTGTCTTAAGTGAGGTCAGTCGTACAAAAGTCATTTTGTCATTTAGTTTAAGTAACATAAGGTCTCCCCTGCTCCTATTGGGCATCGTCATTTCATTTCTGGGAAGCCATTTCTCTTTATCTTTATCTCCTTCTTAAGGTCCCCCTTCAGTCATTTTCATTCCTCAGGATTCTTCCAAGTTCCAAGGCGAATCTAAGTCTTGGAAAAAGCTAGGGAAGAAATCTTATTTAAACACACCCTTGTCCTATAAAACATAGAGGGAGAGGTCGGGAGGCCCATATTTATCTGAGCCTAGCCGTATTTTAAATTTATTGGGATTTTTCCGTGGCTTCTGTATTTGATTCGGATACATGCTGAACAAACGGTTCCACCGGCCTGGCTCCCATGACTTTTCGGGATGATGATAATTTGACGTTTACGGCTGTCAGAATTACTTGTAGGAAATCCCTGATAAAGCGATTCTGGCCTCTTAGTGTTTTTATATCTGATGCATTCAGACTTGATCGATCTCAAGAGCCTTTCTGACTCATTGAGTTTTATTGACTCTTAAGGAAGTAAGGGCTTGATACTCGGGAAGAGAGACTGTGCAAGTCAAGGGTGTCGTATATTGATTGGAAGGAATGCAAGGCGATAAATTATTACGAGGATTGTAAATTGCAAGACAAAGATTGAGCCTCCACTTCCATTCTATTGTATTTCAAGACATTTATGATTGTTTTAGCGGCTTAGGGATTTCGTTTTAACATTGTTTTTCCCCCTTTCCATAGCTCAAGGCTATACATAAGAATATATACATATAATATATAGATACTTTTATACTTTAAGACAGGAAAAAAATGACGGCTTTTAAAACCAGTTAACCACAGTATGTATTAAATCCTCGGGATGAAACACGAGAAAATCCACCAATGACTTATTCCGCAAAGTTTTGGGAGTTGTCAGGCTAACTCTTTTCTGTCACGTTGTCAGCGGATTTTTGTGCTGACATGAAGTCTGTCCCGCAGTCTTTCCTAATGCATCCTGTCATACATTTCCTCAATGTTGAAACAAGCGGCAAGAAAGCTCACAGAAAAAGATAAACAAAATCTCCCATCATCTCCAGCTCCTCGAGAAATTCACGGCTCTTATTCCTCATCCAGGAAGATATGGCAGGACTATGACATGACTTTCCCTCTTGGCCAAGGCATTTGAGAATTGTTCAGAGAGGATGGGGAGGAGATGAAATCTGGAATTAGATCATTCCAGAAGCAGCAACTCTCTCAAGCCTCTCTGGAGAAACCGACAAACAACCATTTAACTTTCAATGAGTTTTTTTCATTCAAGATAAGCAATAAGCTTTTTTGCTGGTTGAATTAGAGTGGGAAGAAGCTATTTATTTGGTGGAGTCAGAGAACTTTATAATATACAGTCTTATCATCAAAGAGTCGAGATTTTGGCATTTGGAAAGCAGGGAATAGAAAACAGCTGGATTGAGATCCGCTTAGAGTGATTATAGCTTCCGAACTAATTTCCTTTCACAAGGGGCTCAAACCCTTTTCAGTTGAGGCAGACTTAATGGCTTGTTGTTATTACTTTCCAGTTTTGATCTTTCAAAGTTTATAGATGTGGCTCTCTTCCTATAGAATATGTTTCTATGATTAGTTCATCCTTGTCATTCACTTGAATCAATTATAGTGTATATACTGTTTCTCTTATGCCGGACTGAAGATGAGTTAATAGTATTATGAACAAGTATAATAGGATTGTTGTCCAAGATTTATGGGAAGTATAAATAATAACAACTTTTTCATCTATACTGGTTTTTAAATTGGATAGATGAATTTCTCATGATAAACTTTTCAGTGTTATTGAGCCGCTAAGGAATCAGCATGGCATGTTGAGTACGGTAAAAGCTACTTAAATCTTTAGTGGGCTTCCTTGTCTCTTAAAGGATGATCGTTATGGCATGGTATTGTGATGGAACGTACTATCAAAATGCGTGACTTTTACGTCCTCATGGGCCATCTAAAAACCTGGAAGATATCAGAGTCCAGTTCTAATATTATGTTTTGTTAGTACATCTGAACTAAGTCGAATGCCTTCTGTAATAAAGTGGACTGGCCCAGGTACTAATCGGGTAGGTGGATAAAACTCGAGAGTGCTTATCTAAGCTCGTCTCGATCGATGGGGTCAGTAAGTGGCCGTGGGATGCCCCCAATTGAAACTTTGAAGACCTGTGTGACCTGAAATAGAGCTGCTATCATTTTGATGGTTATGATTTGATATCAAATGAATTTAGGAACCGAAGCTTCTAAAATACAAAGACTGTTAGAATGTAACACTGGACAGTTTCTCTATACTACGTGGGTGGGGTTGGGTTCGTGTCCTATTAATTGGTTGTGGGTTTGTAATATTAGGCACATAACTTAGATAAGATTCCACTAACTTCGGTCCCAGAACGTGGAAGGTGAATTATATTGGAAAAAGCTCTAGCCAGCTCAACTTAATTCTCGGTATGAAATCAAGCCTCTCCCTCCCGAATGTGCAAAAGTCCATATGCACCCTAGTCAATAAAACTGCTTCCCTCATACGAATGTAATGACGGAGGAATCAGGATAATGTGGGCATACCATTTCCTCAAGTATTCTTAACTGCTAATGGAGATCTAGAATGGACGAGGGGGATCTCCAGTTACATTTACGTTACAGTTACAGTTACCCTGCTTGCACTTAAAAAGCTACTATGACAAACTAACAAGGGTGGCGGGTATCTGGCATTTATGATCCTGGATATTATAGGAGTACCAAAGAGGCGTTTTACACGGACGTTTCTCCACTATTTTTTTTATATATCTTTGACCGATTCTACTAATGGGAATCAAAATGGATTTTCAATGTCGTGTTAATAACATGAAGCTGTCCGTACCGAATCTTTCGAGACACTGCGAATCGTTTCTGGAGGGGTTCAATGATCCCCACAAATCTACCCTTCACTCTTTATATGTACAGACATGATCAAAAGATTCATTTCAAGATTGGTGACCCAAAGAGGATCATAAAATGTAGTTGATACAAACTTGGGGAATCCACCCTTCTAGCCAGTATCGAATTTCAAGCACCCTGCCCCAAAATCCACCCGATACTATTTAACAGATTGCCTAAATTGCAAAATAGATGCCGGAAAATATGAAAGCTTATGATTATGACTGTGACTATCTCGGCATTAGGATATTGGGTGAAAAATGGGCCTGAGCCGATGTCTATTATTATTTTTCAGGGAAGATATAGTTCGAAAGCCTTCCACTGCTTATAAAGTTCCACCCTAGCCCCCACCATCCATGGCTCATAAAGGATGTGTTTTTTCAGCCGGTGTTATCTCGACTCTCTCGAGTCCTATCCGACGATTGTTGAGGTATATAGGATAGTTGATGGCTCTGAGCTTCCATCTATATAGCTTCACTAATGGTGATGACGGGATGGTTAGCTTTTGGTCGGTGTGCATAATCTGATGTAATATACTGGCAAGTATGATGTGACGTGATGTTGGTAATGGGTTATGACTTGGCACTTCATATTCCTCCTCTCTTTCGCTATTGTTATTGCCCCTGGAGATGGAGAGAAAGTCATTCCATTGTCACCCCTTTTGGTGACAGGGAAGTTGCATTAACAAATTGAGTTTTTCTATTTTTCATGGAAATTGAAAACCTCTCTCATACCCACCGAAATTATTGAAACAGATGGGACGAGACGAGAAGAGACGACACCACTACTTACTTGGACTCGAGCTTCCCTTTAACATTTTGAGTGTTTAGTGCATAAAAAAAAAGGAAAAAAAAATGGTTTTTAGTGCATAAAGGAGGATTGTATCGTTGTTTTTAGGAATTTCGGAAATCGTCTTATGCTCAAGTATATCTGGCATATGTAATAAAAGACTGTTGTTTCATATTTTCTATGGAAGATAATAATCTATGGACGGGAAGGGTGGAAGGAGGCCGTAATAGGAGTATCATTTGTGAAGAACGGAATCTCTTAATGGGGATTTGGTTTGATGTCTCGCCGTATGTGCGAGTAGGAGAAAGGAGAAAGATTTATGCGTACTGCAGGAAGTGAGAAAGTTTTCTAATAAATTGTCATAATCCATATACGAGGATTTTGTAGCTGGTGTTGTTGCTGGAATATTTTGACTGTGGAGGATCTCAGACAAAATTTTCCTAGTACTGTCCAGTCAACAGTTGACGCAAGAAGTTTAGATTAATGGGATGGAAGAAATTGAGTATTTAAAAAAAATTAAGTACGCATATTTATAAAAAAAATCCAGTACTACATTATTTTGTTTTGATACAAGAATTTCTTTAAAGCTAATTTTAAGAATATACAGAAGGTGTAATTGCAATCCCATGCTACCGTCCGGGTATTCATTCACTTTGAAAAAAAATACAGAGTAGCTTACTTACTTAAACATGTAGAAAATATAGTTGAAAAGAATCCGGGCATTTCTCCGTGTCTTGTTTCCCATCCTAGACTGGGAGACATAATTCTTCCGACTTCCTTTTCAAAATTCCTACAAACCGACAGGTTGTCTTTGGATGGAGGTAGACTCGACAAGAATGTGTCTTGTTGGAGCATCCATGGGCGTAAAAAAATATTTACAATAGCAGAAGCTTGAATTTCGGCTTTTATAATCGAGTTCAAACTATGTGGAGGATATGAGCTGGAATTACATGTAACATAGTCAATACAGATTGCTTTAGCACGGGACAATAAATTCTTGGCGATGAAATAAGAATAAAAGCAACACACACACAAGTGTGTAAGCTTCTTCAGCTATTTCTCATGTCCTTGAGGACGAGATTGTAAAAATGGGTTGTAATTTTTTGTGTGACTTAGTCTTCAAGTGTAATGTAGGATTTATTACCTAGCTGTAATAAATCTTGCTCAAAATTCAGAGCTATCCGTTTTCAGTTATATTTCCGAGGATCTCATGGTGTTTTTTAATTTTAGTTTTTTGTAATTAAAATGCTGTAAATTTTAAAACTGGGCAGTAAAACATACGGGTCTAAAACGGATTTTAATAGTGGATTCTTTTAAGTACACAATATTTTTTAAACTAAAATCTACGCTTGTAAAATAAGCTTTGCTCCCATTTCTCCAACCATCATGGATGGGAAGTTAGTATTTCCTGAAGGTACAAATGGCATCACCGACGCGTCGATGACTCGAAGACCAGTTGCTCCGAAAACACTGTAACACATCATTTAAATGGGAAATTATTGTTTGCCCTCTAATGATGGACGTACATGTTTATTTAATAGTTACCGCAGGTTAGAATCGACGACAGCAACAGAATTATTTGGCCCCATTCGACATGTTGAAGTGGGATGGAAATGCGTGGAGGACGTTTCCCTCGCGAAACACTTCCAATAATCTCTGGATGGAAAAGCGTGTTGTGTACACTTTGGGTACAAGGTTATCCCATCCGACCACTTTATCCCAATAGCTTTAAGGGATGGAGAGTTTAAGAAAAGATTGCTAGTATATTCCACTCCTAAAGTTCCCAAAAACTATTAAGCATCGTCATTATTTTTCAAAATTTCTCCGGCATAATCTGCCACAGCCCTTGTTGAAAAGCTTACCATCAATGAGTCTCTCCAAGTCATTGCCCATTTGGAAAAATTGAGGATCAATCAAGGGATAATCCTCTGGGTTGGTACTGGCCAACCGGACAGTTCCATAACTGGCTGGCTGCATAAGAGCGTGGTCGACATAAAACCGCTCCTCCACCGGGGCTCCTACCACTTCCTCATGAACATAAGTCTGGATGTCAGGCCATGACAGATCATTGTTATAGGTACTGGGGACATAGCCCATGGCAATTTGTGGGGCGTAGAAAGGTCCGAATTCGAATGCGTTGAGGGGTCCTTTATTTTACGATAGCATTAAATATTTATAAATGAGTCCCGAGTGAACTAGAATACATTGTTAAAGTGTAGGTTAGCCTACCTGTTCCATTCTCAAGGAATTGGGTTAGACTGGCATCAGTTAGAAACTCCACCTGTCCAAAAGTTCTGTTAACGGTGAAGGGGTGAGCATGGCCCTAGAATAATAGTCATTGTTATTTTAATTGAACAACTATCTGAAGGCTCCGTTTGTTTAGATTGTAGAAATTACCCCCACTGCAATATGGTCTTGCAAATAATCTCCAACTGCTGGAAGGTCTAATACGGTAGCTATCTGTAATTACAGATGAAAGTCTCGTCAATTTTTTATAAAGTATAAAAATAATTTCAAGTACTTACCCCATGTTGAGCTAAATGGGCTGCAGGTCCAATTCCTGACAACATCAAAAGTTTCGGAGATTCGTACACTCCGGCGGAGACGATAATTTCTTTATTGGCACTAACGTATCTGGTTTGACCATGACGCTGATAAGTGACTCCTTCTGCTTTCTTGCTAGCATGAAGATGAACCTAAGAGTATGAATGCATAATTTACAATTTAGGAAAATTTTCAATAATTTGAATAAGCTGTTTCATTCCTAAATGTTTTTACCTTAGTGGCCCAAGCGTATCTGTAAATTTTAAGATTGGACCTTTCTAGAATAGGCGCTAAGAAAGCTGTGTAACTGCTTTGACGAAGACCCTCTTTGACATTGTAGTCAATCTTGGAGTAGCCGAAGGAGAAGAGGCCAGAATTTAAATCCCCAGTTGGTACACCTTGTTCTGCAAAAGCGTCGAGCACAACATCACTTCCAGGAATATAGTCCATTACACCGACAAATACTTCTCCCTCAGTACCGTGATTTGGCCCTAAAATTTACCCAACAAATTATAAATGCACGAGCTAAAGGAAATTATTTCAAAAGTTAAGACTTAAACTGAGATAACCTAACTCAAACGTTAATCCACGAAAAAATTTAAAAACATTAGGTACCTGGGGTGTCTTCGAAAAAGCCGTGGTAGTTCTCAATCTTTTTGAATGATTCCACGACATTTTCAAACTTCCACATTGGGTCACCGGTGAAATTGGCCCACAAGTCAAAGTCATTGGGATTGCATCGATTATACAAAGCTCCATTGAGGACACTGCAACCTCCAAGCGTCTTCCCCCTGGGATGAGAGCATTTCTGTAACGAGGTTTTAAATCTTGATTTATGTCAAGCCCACTAAATTCCCAAAAACCTTCAACACTCAAGAATTTAAAACTCAAATCTAGAGCAGTCCAAAATCAATACGATAAGCTCAATTCCCCAAACCGTTCTTAAACCTTATAATCTGATTTAGGATTCTCACTAGTTCTCACTGCTCGAAATAATCGTTTCTCAAATCCTTTGATCTCTCCACACATAAAAACGACCAAAGTGGCTAATGAAATTCTCATCATGTCATTAAAACGTTAAAAACTTACTCCTTCCGCCCCCAGACAAGCATTCTCTTGTGGAACACTCTTATAGGGCATAACCAGATCAGCCGCCGCATAAATATGCCTTCTTGCCAAGGGAATGTCACTCAAGGGATTCGGGTCACCTCCGCCTTCAAGTAGCAAGACAGTGTTGACTCCAGATGCAGATAACCGATTCGCCACCACCGCCCCTGCGGATCCACCTCCAATGACTATGTAATCGAAGCTCTCAGTCGGTCCTTCACCCTCTCCTCGAGCCTTGTGAAGGGCCAAGTCACTGGCTCGCTGAATTTGATCGTAAACCTTGACTTGGTCCGGACCATAGTTATCGACGAATAGGAGTGCAGTTACGACTAAGGGAATCGCTAACCGCGAAACCAGATGCAGTGGAATCGTCATGGCTTGGGCTGCTTCTATTGATGCTGGTTAGCTACCTAGTCAACTCGATTTTGAATATCTGATGTGAGTGAATCGACAAGAATGAGCCAGACCACTTGTTTTGTATTGCATCACATGGAGTTGTTTTATATATAGTCCTCTGAAAATAACTACGTGTGGATTTTAAGGTTATGTTGGGATTCCCACTAATTGCCAGCCTCGTTATCTGTTCTTCTAAATGAATTAGATTCAAGTAGTTGTTGTATTTAATTTTAAGCACGTAGCCGAAACAGGGCAGTGTTTGACAGTGTGGCATTTGACTATATAGTATGAAAAACATCACAAACATGAAAAACAAAAACACTACCATTATTGTTGGCAGTCATGGGATGGAAATTTATTTTCGTTTGTAAAACTTGAGACACAATGTACCGGCAACTTGCATGCATGATTAATTTGTATGGATAATGGACATACAAATTCAATTCCTCCCCAAACAAGATCAGGGTTTCGGAAATCACAGATCACAGGGGCGTTGGGTGTGATTTTTGGGATTTCTGTGATTTATCGGGATTTCTGTGATTTATTCAAACCGCATGCGCAAACTAATCTACTTTAATGTAATTTATCAAACACGCTAATAATCGATAAAACAGAATATAATTTATCATAATTATAAGCGTTTCTATTCCAGGAACTCAAAATTTTTAATTAAAAACCCAATACTACATCTTAAACTATTGTTTGTATAGCAAATCACAACAAATCCAATTAAATCACAGTAGAAGGCAACTGTGATTTTTGGGATTATCACACAAATCACAGCAACAAATCACAGTGTGATTATCACATCCGAAACCCTGAACAAGATTCGTTTTGATTACGCACCTGATAACGTCAATGACTTTGATGGATCCATACGGATTTTACATTACGTTTACATTAAGTAACAACCGTGCAGTGTGCAGAAAGATTTCATCAGCATTAAGTATAAATAGAGCTGCACTTTGGATTCATTCACTTCCCCACAATCATTCTAACATTTCGAAATACAAATCCGACAAGTGTCCAATGTTTAAATGTCTTCAAGCCAGATTCGTTTTTAGGCTTTGTATTGAATATAAAATCCATTTTACAATATCCTATGGAATTAGATGACTTTTTTTTTATTATGCTCAAGTTATAACTTATACTAAATAAACGTAACAGTTTCACAAGCAAAAAGGAACCCGAGTGGCAGCTACAGACTATTAAACAAACTAAAACCGGGAACGTGGACTTTCCCTTCGTAAACTTGAGTTTCCAAAGCGTCAGAGTGCGCCGAGGGAAATGAAAGTCAAAGTATGCAACACAGACGATGCTCAAGCTTATGTTAAGCCTTCGCCATAATCTTCGTTTTATAAGTCGCATACAACACTATCATGTTGCAAATTTGCTATTATTAAAGCACCGCAGGAATCCTTAAATTTCATTATTCACAAATGGGATGTGACAACTAAATCATCAAAAGAAAAGAGATGTTAAATAGCAGATGGGGATTTGTTTGGTCTTTGTAGGAAAGTTAATTCCAAGAAATGTGTCTGTCACACGAGAAGATTAAGCTAAGCTATTCCATTGTACATATTTAATTTTACTTTACATAATAGCCCCTTGTTTCATCCCAGATTTTAAATTGGAATGCCAGATATTTTAGTATGAAATCGTAATTCAATCCCTGCTGGTCGAGTTTCCTATGGTTTAAGATATGCTAGAGCCGGACCGTCGATGTTTCTTATGGATGGACAGATCCAGGCCGGAGATGGCCCTAAGTGGGGGACGTAAAATGATCAAAAACCAACTGAGGGGCGATTAAATTGACAAAATTTAAACCCGCATAAGTCAATAGATCTAAAGTCATTTGAGTTTCGAGTTGTTACAAGAGCGGAGATACGTAGCCTACAAAACAAATTGGATTAAAATGCCCTGAAGTGAACGAGTGTTTGCTTAAATTAATCAAAAACTGTCGATTTAGCAAAAGCGGAATTTTATTGAGATGAAAACAAGCCCACAAATGTATGTTTGTACATACAAATATTGGTCTCGTCTGTCTGAAGCCGAACCGTAGGAAATATATTATTTATTTAACTACACATGAACAGCAAAGTTGCAGAGATTACACAAAAGTACCCGAACATATGAACAGCAGAGTACACAAGTCACAAGTAGGTAAAGTTTAATTATTAATTCCCTTTTATCCAAAAGCGTCAGCTGAGGGTTCTACAGCAAATTGGATCAGATTCAATCATCTTTTTATTGATCTCCGGAACCGAATTTAATGATCATTAATTTTATCACGTGTCTGTGAATTTACTAATTGCATTTTTTTTGCATAAACTATGTGTTTCAATTATTCTATTAAGCTGTGACAAAAAAATCCTTCAAAAATTGTTAATATTGATTTTTGATCGTTTTTAACTTGCAATAACAATTGACTTTAATTTATTGTTCTTATTCATTTCAAATTCCCCGAGGTATGCGTTCACACCGAGTTAAATGCAAATAACTCTGGTTGATTCTGAACCAACCGAATACCGATGCTTTCGTATTTTTTGCTAAAAGCATTTTTGCTGAAAGTAACACATGATCAATCTATTGAATATTTGCATCTAGTCGTAAGAGACAAAATATGACAAATACAAAAAACCCGAACATGTAATTTTGACACGTTGAAAACTAAAATAACATAACGCACTCATGTCCCCCACATCCCCACCCAAACAATTTGTTGGATCGATTGTTACATTGTTACGAAAAAGTATTTTGTTGTTCTTCATCCCTAACCTAAAACTTTGGACAACCACCACCACCACCACTTCTTCCTTAATGCCTCTCCTCGCTATTCCCCCCACATGTGTCAATATTGTTGTGAAATGTCCTCCTCACTGACAACCTCCATTTACATGAAGTGCAACTATGGAAATTCTATACAACTTGTCCTGACTTGTCGGATCAATTCTCACTGTCACACAAGAAAGTTTCTAAATTTATCATTTTACCCAAATGCACAAAAAACATCTCCTCCACGAGGGATGTCACACAAGATCAACAACTTTTGTTCTACCTTCTTGTGTTCAGAAATAATAGTTATGGAGAGTCCTAAGTTCTAACCCTCAGCCAGTCAATCCGTATTGATTATTCCTTTCCAAATCTGTTACTATTGTAAAGCATACAGAAAGATCCTTTGGAAGAGATTCATTCCAAAGTGCTTGTGACACAAAGCTGCTAAATACCCAGTGCAGTAGCATGAAGGATCTTGTAACATTTATAAACAAGGGTAATCCAGTCATTCATGCGGGTAATTACTTGCTAATCTTCCGTCTCGGGTAAAAATATCTCCATGATCGTTGTGTTGTCTGTTGGGCGAGGGGAAATAAAACGCATGCGTTTCCTCTCTGAACTAAACCGGAAGCAGAAGAAAAGGGGCCCATGGAACTCTGAGCTTTCTCTGGAGAGAAAGCTACAAACTGACAACGTGCTTGGGTCTGAACACAATATTGAATGTGCTTTTAGTTGAGCATGATGGGTTTTGAGCATCGGCTCCTCTATCCAAAGCCCCAGTTCAACAGTCGGTTGTCCTCAGTTTGCCTAATAGCCCCGTGGCGATCATACCTCGGAACGAACATCCGTGGCCTGGTATTCCCATTGACATCACACACGAGGCACATCTGGACAGCTTAGGCAGAAGGAGGTTTAAAGATCCACACAGCCAAAAGATAAATAAAGAGCAACTGTTGACCTAAAGTTTACTGTCGCTCTGCGGAAAGGCTCAAATATTATTGGATAAATCAAGGTGCTACAGTTCTGACCATGAATGGGTACTAAAATAGAACGGACTGAGCCAAGTTATTGACACTATTTTGTGCACACATGGTTTCCAACATACATAATCTAATTATCCAACGGGTCCGGAGTTGAAAAGAAGCCCGGATTTACGGGGAAGTGGAGATAACGAAATCTAAAATACAATATCATATCTAATTACTTACAAGAAAGTATATTACAAACTATTTTGACCTTGGGTGGGCGGTTGGCTTTTGTATGGCATTCGAATCTGTTGTGCGGCTCTGATACGATATTACATTTTGAAATAAGCTAGGGAAAGCTCCGAGTTCCAAGAATCCCGTAGTCTGATGTGAGAGTTTTTAGTAAATAAGAAATAAGTAAGCTCTGCGTCAAATAAAAGTATCTGGGAAATTCGTGATAATTTATCTTATTGGATGGAAAGTCAATTAGATTGGATACGTCGTAGGTTTAATCAAGAAGTTTATATATTTTCGTGGGATCGAATCTGCCCCTGACAGTCGTGGTAAGTCTGTGAGACAGGATCAAAGGTATAAGAGGGATCCTAATTCGGAGCTGTCAGTTCCAATCAGTGTGTGGACTCTGTGTATTATCTTTTTATTATGTTAATAAAAGAAGTTGATGGTTTTTCTAGGATTAAGCTTGAGCCGAGAAATGTAATGGAATTTAATTATTCATGTAGCCAATGACACTTCCGAACAGTTTACAGTCCCGGACTTGTTGTGAATTCCTCCAGGATTGTCCCCACTACTTGAGTCGGCCTATTTGGAGAATCAAAAAGTTCGGAAGCCCAAGTTACCATATTACCCAATTGAGGCGATCCCCAAGGTCTTCTTTGATTTCTAAAAGTCTAAGCCGTTCTCGTGCGGTACTATTTTATTTTACAAGTGCCCACTCGGAATATATAAGACTTTGAGTTCTCCTCGAAATTGTTATTCCTATCATACATTGAAGATTCAACTGCTCCCGATGAGCTTCTAACTCAACCCTCAAGGGGTTACTTGAGGTTTTCTTGAAAATCTGCAGTGCTCTTGCAAGTCTTGAGATGAGGAGATCTCGTACAGCCAATTTGGTACTCTAATGAGAATTCACTTGATTTCCTTCAAAATCACAATTCACCGAATTCAGTCCAATCTACCAACCACAAGCCCCCAAACGGAAGGGGATAGAAATTTTCCTCAACACTTCCAGCACATTTGAGATTCAGGCCAAGCTACGAGGCTGCTAAGCCACAAAGGACTCAACGGCAGAACAATCCCGAAGCAGTTTGTTATGCCAAATCTAAAAAGTCCATGCAATTAGTTTTCATAAGGTTTTTCCCTTTTCCGCAGATCAGTTGGAAAAGTAATCTCATTTTATGACGAGCAAGTCCGTGAATCGGAGGAAATCGTGTAATTAATGCAAATATTTGTACAGTTGTGGTCTGGGTGTAATATCTTTTCCGACTGCTCCCGTCGTTTCCACCATAACGAGTATAATAATATAGTGTGATTGTCAAGAGTGAAATTGGGTGACGAAATTTCATCCAGTTCCTTCTAATCCCTTGAGTTAATTCATGTACCTTGAGTTGGACGCTAGGCTTTTGGAACGTTCGTTCCCTGAGCCCGGAAAGTGATGGAACATTTCCCAAAATTCCAGATCTACTTTTGCAATTGGTATGTTATTGGCCCATTTCCTCGAAAAGAAAACTACGGATGTTCCGCCAGCATTGCTCAAGTTGGGATTAATGTATAATCTAATGTAAATTGTAAATTTCTATCCACCAAAACTCCCCACTTGAATTTCTCGTCAGACTCGGACGGCCGCGAGACTAGGCCAGGAATAATATAGCGGAAGAGTCTGCGTCTGGGATCTAGTGGTTTCGAATCCGTAGTATAAAAACCACAAGAACAAGACACCAGACCAATGGCACCTCTACCCTTGCAGAATCCAGACTTGCCAAAAAACCGACAGGGTGGAATATGCCATTTCTTAAATTTACAAGAAGACAACATCCGATTCCTCCTTCTCGCCGTCCTCCTCTACGTCTACTTGGCCATTGGGGCCTTCATATTCCAGGCCGTGGAGGAGACTGGAGAGACGAAGATGCGGAAGGACTTTGAAAACCTTTATTATGAGTTCGTGGGGAATTTTACAGCCTGCTACTCTGTACCTGTGAACAGTCATGGGGGAAGGGAGGATAAGAGATTTGATTTCGGATCGCGTCAATCGGATTTAGAGAATAATGACTTGTCACCAGTACCATTAAGGAATGGCAGTTTGAGTTTGGGGGATCAAAGCCAAAAACACGGAGGATCTGTTCCAGAGGAGCCTTTTTATGTTGATTTGGACCATCTTCATGAACTCCTTTATGCTTATGGGAATGCAACGCAGGCCGGGGTGCTCTGGAAACGGAAGAGGTGGGACTGGTTCGGGAGCTTCCATTTTGCATGGACGATTGTCTCTACAATTGGTAAGTGGATTTGGGAAATTGTAAATTAAATGCTGCATGGCAGCTATGTAGCATACAACATAGATGGAGAATTCATGCAGTAGGACGATTGTTGTATGCATACCGTGTGCTGTTAGTATTGACAAATGGAGGCGATTTTTCTCTCCCGAATATAAAGTTTAAAGCTCGGGTGAAAGCAAACAGCGGATAAAAATGTGTTGTGGGTGCTACTGCTTTTGATTCAAAAATCTGTCAATCAGAGATTGGGTTCCAATTTTAAACAAAAGTTTCGCAATCTTGAATCTTTTGTGTGGAAAAAAATTAGCATATTTCTCTCACGAGGAGATGGAGCCAAAAAATGTAGCTCGGAATTGATTACAAGTATTTTGAGATCAGACGGCTTTCTACGACGGAAGTAGTGGCAATCAATAAATTGTATGAGTAAGCATTTTGAATATGTAAATCCCATACATATCTAATACTAGGATACTTTTCAGAATATAAGGATTTGAAGCTACGGATATATTTTGTGTAAATCGTCTGGAATTTCTTAGAGTGACCATTGAAGCAAAAAAGTATTACATTGCCTCTTCCTGGTGTTAGGGTTTTGTTCAGTGGATTGAATCCAGTAGGCCGGCTTGACATTGACACATCCTGTGTGACCTGAGACATCTGTCCAATAACGAGAACCGTTTTACCTAAACACTCGAAATACTGGAATACTGATGCAGTGATAGTTGTGCCCCGCCCCCAATGCCTTTGAAAGCTTTCATTGTAGCTTTCAAATGGACTTGAACTCAACACGCACTTAAGAAGTGGTTCTTCTTTCCTACAAAAAGGATATAAATAAATAAAAACGAGGTTATTCGTATTTCTTGGTATTGGGCTGGAAGAAATATAATTTTACTTGATTTCCTTACCTAAGCCCCCCTTGTTCCTAGAGAGACAGACAAGTTCTAAGAAACAACTATTAGTCAAGGAGCCCGGATTCGGATTCATCATCTTTTGAGATTTTTTGAAATCCACTCACGAGTTGAAATAGTTCCACTCAATTCCCAGAATCAATGACTCTCCTTGTAAGGGAAAGCCAAGCTAAAATGAATTATAATTGAATACATACAAACTGAGGAGATTCATCCAAGAGCGGAGCCAGCAAGTTGAAGAACTTTTGCTAATCACCCGGCTCTGATTGTGGACTTCTCCAGCCGGTTTTGCATGACAAATCTACTTCCCATCCACTTACAAATTACAATTACAATACAACCCGCTCCCCCTTCTTCGACCAACTGGATCTAAGAAAGGTCCTCCCACTTTTTCCCTGCCAAATTATTATTATTCTCTCATTCCGCATTGTCTTTAGTTTAAAAGCCCATGATTCCATAAACGACCTTCTTCGGGCCCTTCTAATAATACCTACTAGTGACCTTATTTCTACCTACCTTTATTTAAGGTACTCTCTGAATCTGAAATCCTCAAACCCTGAAAACCCGCATGAATATAAAACTGAACTAAAGATGTAAAAAGCTAAGCTCCAATTTACAATGAACTATCGACTCAAGTCTCATTTAACTTTATGAGCAAGAACAAAAAGTGAGCAACACACAGTAATCCAGGCTGAACGGCAAGCTCAACGACAGCAGCAGAATTCGGATATTTGGAATCAGAGGACTATAATCCAAAGCGGAGAAAAGGGTGTATATCACCCGGGAGATGTACAATCCTGATGACTCGTCTCTAGAAGACGGTACAACTCTTTTAGTACGTTATATTACGTCGTAGCTTCAAAGTTCTAAAATTCCTTACCGTCTTTGGTACCTTTGGTGGCCTGATCTCGAGTAGAGGATTTCTTTTTGGCAAAGAATGAAAAATTCTTTGACTCAGTCCCACCGATCCCGAGTTTAGTGGGCCATGTAAGTTTATGGGGGAAAAACGGTCCGAATATAGTACACATGGATTTACAATGAATTATATGTTTCAGACTCTCTAACTTTTGATTTTAAAATCCCAAATAGTATGGATAATAAATTTAAAATATTCACCCCCTCCCAACCTTTCCTCAGAGAATTACCTCAAGGCCCCAGGCAATGCGTTTGACTTGCTCTGCTAGCTTCAATACATCTGTAGGGAATAGTATCCAAATTTAAAGGCTGAAAAGTCCCAAAAAAGTAGGAATAGTTTGTTTCATTAGTATTTTCCACTAGAGTTGGAGCTAGAGATTGTGTATCCGTAATTCCTTTTATGACTATTGCATTGGACGGGATGAATTGTAGGATGATATTGTGGAGTTGATATCTGTATTCTCGATAGTGGCCATTTACTACTACACACTACTCTGAGGAGTTTAAGCCGAGCTAATAAAAATGGGTGGAAGAGGCAGTAAGTTTTAAGTAAAATGGGGAAATGGGATTAGAGAATCACAACAGAACTAAGGGAACTAAAGCCATTAAATTTTCGTGTAACAAGATTTTTTTTCCCCGTCCGTCCCTGAGCTCCTCTCTCTGCTTTGCCACATCTGAAGAAGATGCTATCTCCACTTTTCTGCGTCACAAAACTCTAGCGTACACAATTCATTTCCCATAAGCTGTGGAATATATACTATTTTCTCTTCATTTTTAATCAAGATTGCTGTCCTAGAATATTTATTGTGTCAAAGAGACTCTGCGTCCTCGTCGGCACGAGTGTTATTGCGATGGACTATTTATCTTTTTCACACATCATTTTTATATTTAGTCAACTGCAATTAAGACTTTTGAGCATGTTCAGGCTAGCCAACAAGACTTAATCTCTTGTAGTTGATACTTTGAGTATATTTATATTCGACAGGGTTGGCCAAATATTTAATTTTTCGAAATTTTTTAGGAAAATTTGATGATAAATTGGCAATGAATCGACATTTCTTTTGTTTAGAAGTGGTAATTGTAATATTTCATCTTTATTTGAATCCCTTAATTATAAGGACACAATTGATAATAACTTTATAGAAGTAATTCAAAATATTTTTTATCATTTAAAATAAATCTCCTTTCTTAGAATATAAATAAATTTTGCGTCGGGACCAATTATTGTAATTGTGTCAGTGCCAGCCATAATTTGTAGCAGATGGATTTAATTATGCCATTTTTACCTGTTCATTAGGCTATTCAGTTTTCATTTTCCATGGATAAAAATTGTGTGAACTTTCAAGTGTTAACTTTTAATTTTTAGTTTGTAGGGCCTTGAAATTTCATGAAACTTTAAATTTTAATACTTTCTATTTTTCACTTGAAATTTCAATGGCCAACCCTGCTATGCAGTCCCAAAGATGTAGTTCTTTAAATTACTACTTCAAAAAGGAAGTACATCTTGTAATAAAGTCAGGGCATTAAAGTTTGGTTAATTATAATGCATAAAGTAGCAGCCAATGTAATTTTAGAAGTTCGTGTGCACTATACAAGCCCCCTCCAGCCACATCAGACTGTTGAAACAAAGCCTGGAGTATTCCATAAGTGCCAGGCCCTTTCTTAATCCATTATAAAAGAAGGAGAATATTTTTTTAGTCTTTTGGTGGATTAAAACTATGAATAAACTCATCAAAACTTTTAATAGACTATACTATATGTATGCTTCTAAACCTAACAAAGAACACCTTTGGACCATCCATGGAGTTTTCGGCACGAGTTTGTACAGGATTTATATGAGCCTTAATTATTTAGACTGAGCTTTAGAAAGGTTAAGACACATGCTGGGCCTTAGCCATGAGATGAAAGGAGTTTTTAAGGGACTGTGATTTCTGGGTAACCCTCTACATATTTCAAAAGCTCGAGAGGAGCATTTCATAATGAAAGTTTATAGGCTTAGTAATAGGTTATTAAAAATTTATTCTGTGGTGGTCGTAGAGTCAGACGGCTGATACTTTATATCCCATATGTGCCACACCTCACAGCCAATGTATGAAAAACTTGTAGAATAGGTAAGTCAGGGTAAGTGGCCAGGTAACAAGGATATAGAAAGTTAGTGCCTCTTCTCCTTTCCTCAATATAAATGCATGGGGAGAAAGGCTTGTTTTTTTATTCCCGTTTGCAGCTCAACAGCCAAGTATAGACGTCGGATGAGCAAGGATTAGGATTTCCAAGTTTAAACGGCTACTTAGATTCGAGTGGGTTGAAATTACCTGGAATTGCTACTTGTATAAAGATCACACGCCTACTAACCAACAGCTAGCCCACAAGAATAACAAAAAAGCAAAAGGGTAAAAGCTTGTGTGTCTCAAGCATGTTGTGAAGGTGGCTATATTTGATGGTACATTTTGAGGATTTCCAATAAACTTGCGAAATCAACTTTAAGAGTTCAGAAGTAACTTTGGAATGGTAGCGAAACATATGGACGACTTTTAATTTTGAAAAGCAAAATTTAAAATATGTTAAAAACGAGGAAGAAATAAGCATCAAGGGGGTGGGGAGGGGGCGTGGGATTTGGCATAGAAGGAACCGAGTCTTTGCTCAACTTTTTTTATCCTACTATATAAGTCCTTGTTTGTAATTTGAATATGTTAATTTGACAAGTGGGTTTAATGTAATTTCTTGCTTGAAAAGTTTAAGATGTTTTTGGCTACGTTCCACTCTAAATCCCAAATTAGCGTAAGTCAGGCTGTGTGGGTGGCTTTGTATATAACCGTTGGGTAGTAGAGGCAATAGAAATTTGACGTTTTAAAAGTCACATAACTTTCACTCATAATAAATCGATGAATATTTCAAATTAATTGGGATTTCGTTATTTTAATGGAATTTTCTTCTTATTTTCACATAATATACGTTTTATTAGGTCGTAGGAATAAAATTATATGAATTTTCGTCTCACGATTTTTGATTTGATTTTTGAACGTCAATAATCTATACAAAAATACCAATTCAAATATATTCATTTTGAGACGTTCAAAGGCATCGAATTGAATGAGAGTTCCAACTTGAACTTCCAACTACAGTTCAAACTGCTTTGGCTTTAGATTAATCCTCCGCAGACTCCAAATATCCAGAATCCCGAAAGGAATTAAACATAATGGATTATTCATGTATCTACAATTAAATAGTGCAGTTAGGAACGGCTTAGTGTTTCCGCCAACAATATGTCTTCTCTTCATTGTACTCAAGGCTGTTGGGAGGGTGCCCATTAAATTTGAATAATGTACAAGAACAGAAAGAGCCATCACAGCAAAGTAATTAATTATGTTCTGCTAATTACTCAATAATTTCTATTCCTTCAGTACTTCAAGAAATAGTCCTTTTGCCAGTTCTATAATAAATTCTTGCATATACAAAATACAAGCCAAGCCAAAAAAGTAATAAAAAAGAGCTCCATTTACAGATTCTGGTACATGTACCTTATGAAATATTAATTTATCTTTGCGTTCAGCCACCGTGTGGGTCTGCACTCCCAAAGTAATGCAAATCATGATTGCACTATGATAGCCCTTTTTATCAAAGGATTTTACTCGATTATTCCGAGTGGTTTTAATGATTAACCTTGTGGAAAATCCAGGACACTTTTATATGAAAAAAATCCAAGCATCACGACAAAGTATCTAATCATATCCAGAGATACACATGTCGGCACATACATGAGCATTTTGACATCAATACCCGATTACCCGATACGAACAAGGCAGAGAGAAAAAAAGTGATGGAATCTGGATCAAATAAGTGTATGAAAGGGGAGATGTGATGTGGGTCAACCCTTTGATACCTTTTTTGGAGCATGTCCAAGAGCATTACCAGATTTGATCCGCATAATACCTGTAGTAAACCCCATCAAATTAGCTCCGCAACATCCTGGTAATTAACATCATGAGCGAAAGCGGCGCGGAGAAAGCCCATATCCACCACCTTCTTCGCCACGGATCCCCTACAAATCATCGCAATCAAATCATCGCAGCATATTTTCATCGCGCTCAAAACATCGCAGTCTTAAATC